>VNWX01000462.1:0-21774 GCA_009869905.1 Ceratophysella communis | reverse complement strand
GGGGGGGGGGGGGTTTGAACCCAAGAAACCCATGGGGCGGTACGCGCCTGCGGCTCGGGTCGGGGTCGGGATCGGGATATGTAATTTAATATTATAACCCAGGCTTGAATCTAAGCTTATAAATCTTGACAGAACTTTTCCCACCAGAAACTGCCTTACCGGATTGGTTGAAAACTCAGGTGAGACCAGAACAAAACCTCCAATAAAAAATCGCCGAATGTCTCAATCTTCAACTTGAACTGGTTCTATGCGTATATCTCGAGAAGTTTCGATACCCGGGTTCGTGTATTTGATGAGCAAAACGTGATAGAGGATTTGTCTTTTTAATAATTCAGTGATTTCCCCTCATTTCATGAGCTCAATAGTACAGTCTCGCTAATAATAATGTACAAGCACAATACGACTAAGTAGCTCAAAGAATCGGCGTACTTCGATTTTTCTTTCGATCGAAAAGTATTATGACAGGTGGTTGGACGACTGTGTAGCTGAGAATTATACAAAACCTAGGTCGGATTGAAAGCCCTGGATAAAATTAAACAGTAAATATTGAGTGCTACTGTGGGGAAGTTCTTTATTCCATTTTACAATGTCAGTTTTTGCGAAAATGCCCCATTTAAATATCTTCATTGTGATACTGGTCATCAACCACTTTAGTGGCTTTACTGCTGCAACTAACTGTAAAGGCTGTACTCCGTTGGATTCACTCTCCTTCGATAAGGTGAGACTTTGTTACCAATACATATATCAGTGAGCGTCGTCTTAATTGGGATTTTAATAATTAAATCGTTAAGCTAAGCCACGAGCTCTCAGAATGAAAAAAAAACTCCGTAAAGTTCGAATTGCAATTAATTATGGCTTCCATTCTTAGGAATTGACATTGACTTTAATTGTACTGACTCGATAAGCCATAAGCCCCAAAACTGTCAGAAAAGCTACCGAAGCAAAATTTTCACATTTTCAATTTACGCAGGTGTAAATTTTTTTAATCGATCAAATCTCGTTCGAATTTCAGTCGTCGAAGTTTTCCAGTTGTATTTTTGTCTGGTTAACAGGATAGGCTCTTGGAAATCTTCACTACGATTAAACTGTTAAAAATCTTTAATACTTTAACTTTTTTCACATTCGAAAGGACCAGATTTTGAACAGACGTCAAACATGAAAACGAGGAGAAAGCTAACTTTCTCCGCCGGAAATATGGGAAAAAACGTTGTTATTCAGAATGCGATACTTTTAAAGACCCAAACAAGATATCCCATTATATTTTATTAAACAGTTAGCCAAAGTGAAAGTCGACTTTCTCCAGTTGCTGCTTTACTCATAAAAACCATAATTTAAATTTAATTTTGATTTAAGTAGGTATTTATTTGCAGTTATTACCATTTAAAAATTTGGTTACTCTATGCCACTATGATTTTTTTTAAATTTCCAGATTGTTCCTAAATTCAAAGCCGCCCTGGTCAAGTTTGACGTCGCTTATCCATACGGTGAAAAGCACGATGAGTTCGCTAAAGTGTCTCAACTTACCCGCGGCGTAGCTGACCTGCTCGTGGCCGAAGTTAACGTCAAGGACTACGGTGAAAAGGACAATCAAGATCTGGCCGACCGATTCTTGGTCAAAACCACAGATTTCCCTTGTTCTGAAGCTCATTAGGAAGGGAATCAAAGAAGCGGACACTTACAAGGGAGATTTCAAGGCGGACGACATCATAACCTTCGTCAAGGGCTTGACCGGCGTCTACATCGGTCTCCCAGGCTGTATCGAACAGTTCGACGCCCTTGCCACGGAATTTATCAAAATCCGGAACAAGGAACGGCGAGAAGAGATTTTGGCCCAGGGTAAAGCCATCATCGAAAAAGGCTTTGATACGCCCAAGAATCTGGAATATGCTCAGATTTACATGAAGCTCATGGAGAAAATTCTGGAGAAAGGTGATGAGTTTGTTCAGAGTGAAATCCAGCGTGTAGAGAATATTCGGAAAACCAAGGTGACCAACGACAAGAAGGAGACGCTCCAGAAGAGACTCAACATTCTGCAATCCTTCGTCCATGATGAGCTGTAATCTGTAATTGAGTTACATGCATTTCTGCACTTACCAAGGATGAGAGTCAAGGTTAACAGTCAATGATCTTTCCCTCTATAGGACCATTTTTAGAGTAGGGAACTAGCTCTATTTAAATTGTAAACAGTCATGCAAAAATGGGGTTCACACATTCTAAAGACATTATTTATTGTATTATGCAAATATTTTGTTCTATTTGCCTTTTTGGTAAAAATTATCAAAATGAATTAGTCCGGACACACTATTCCCTCCTGATTACATTGGAATAATGACAAATTCTAGGTAATTGTGACGTATTCCAAATGCTGGGCTAGCATGAGAGCATTCCAAATCACCATTCCGAATTATTTTGGAACAGATATAGAATGTAAGCTGGTCAAATCATGGAACAGTTCTGGATTCTGCACGCGTGCAGTATTATTACTTGAAATTAATGCACTGATTGTTTAGATAAATATTACTGTAATTAGGTATAAGTAAATATGTATGAGGTATTGGGTCATATTGGTCGAGAAAATCTTAAGTATTGGCTTTATTTTCTAGTGTTCAATGATTCCGAATTTGAATTCATTGAAATATTGGTCAAGTACTGTCATTAGCATTCCTGTTGCAAAGGTTGTGGATGCAAGTTATACTATTCTGGTGGTAAATTGTGATGGAAAAATTATTTTGACTTGTTTTTGGCTAATTTAAACTAATGTGATTTTAATTGTTGTGATTTTTCGTTGCAGAAATCTTGGTTTTGTTATGTATAGTTAATCATTGCTTTAATAAAACCGTGAGAGTATTTAAGCGTCAAAAAGTTTTGCGGAGCATAAGCTATTTATTTAATGTTTTCTTGCAAAACAGCAAAACGGCATTTCTGCACCAGCAAATTTTTTAAGTTTCAGATGCCAAGCCAATCCATCTATGTAGCATATATCAATTTGGGGAAGGGATACAGATTGAAATGTATTGCTCGGTAAATTTTACATTTCTTTTGAAATAGTTACAATGAATTTAATACTGATTCCATATGCCCGGTCCCTTGTCCTTGTCGTTAAGATAAGAATTAGCTTCTTATGTGACGGCGGCGTCCCCAATATCGCAGAATTATTCCTACATAGTTCAAGTTAGGCTAGTAGCTACTATGTATACTAGCTAGTATTCCTAAAATATCAAGCCAGACTAAAACAACGCGTGGGGTTTTTAACAATAGTGCGATTAGCGATTCTTAGAACTCCATTTAATTGCACTTATTAGTCTTTAAAATTTTTTGCCCTGGAAGATTCCATTGGATCTAATTCTAATGGGCGACGCTTCTAACACCGTTGCGATTTGCAATAGTGATGTGCCGATAGTTTTTTGTACATAACTCAACAATTTAATATCGGGTAATTTTGCAGCTTGAAGTAGGTCTCATTCTGGAAAAGTTGATCAGCTTTTTTGGCCAGAACATCACAGCCAAACAGTAGCCAAACGCCAATCCAGCAGCAGCAGCGCAGCCGTGGCGACGGTGACATGGACATGACATGACGGTGCCTCGGAATAAAAGGCACAACGTACTACTACGGCACGCACACGGCTAGCTGGGCCGTATTGAAGAACCTGTGCCAAATCCGAACAAATCTTACCGGATAATATTAGCTAGCGTTGCAAAGTTCTTAGCCTTGATAATATGGTAGGTTTTATTCGGTAGTGACTATGGGCAAGAGTCCGTGAGTGAAGTTGGTCAAGCCTCCACGTTCTGTTCGGGAGGAGTTTTCCCAGTGGTTCTCATTGCTGCCAAGACATTGGACCAAGGAGGAGGTGTAGCACTTTGCTTCGGGACAAAAACAATTCCAGTGAAGAACCTCGTGAGAAGATCTTCAAGAACGGGACACGTCCAGCTCATACACTGTCAACTGTCTGCTCAATTCAACACTGGTCATCTGTCAACTGAACACGTAAGTCAATACAATAATAATATTTAATCGTCACTCCTTGGCGTTGCGCGTAGTGTAATTGGCAATACAATACGGTCAATTGTTGGCAGTGGTGTACCGCTACTGACAACTGACAACTGAAAAATGAGCACAGCTGATAGCTGAACTCAACCAATTAAGAGTACTTGTTTCCTAGTGCCTAGTCCCAGATTGCGTCTGTCGTATAACGCAAATGGTACACAGTTGACAGTCGTCAGACGCACAACGTAAAGCAACCAGTTCGCCTTGAATTTTTTCATTGTTAATTGCCCGTTGATGTTGACTGAAGGTGTAGCTGGGTCTTGATTTCTGTCAACTGGCACGTAACTTTAATCGAAATATGAATTCATGGAAGATATAAATATCGGTTTCAGTTGTTACGATACTAACATACAAGACAACATGGCTAAAAATAGTATTCTCTTTGGATTGGGCGTTTGCGACTGCTGACTGTAAACTGGCGCCACATAAAAGACATTCGAATTATTGCGTAGTTAGTGTTGGTAGTGGCCAGTGGCCACTGGCCGGAAAGAGTCACATAAATTTTTAGCGCGAGCAAGGATTCATAACTCAAGGGACACAAGACACTTCAGTCCCGTCACTCCGTTGTTGTTATTGTTGCCGTATCGTCGTTTATAATTCTAAATCATTTTTTTCTGTGCACAATATACAATGTGCAACCAGACTTAAGTTAGGGTAATGCCTGATATCAATGTCAACAATGTAATGTGATGCGTGAAGATGAGTCGTAGTAGAAGTAGAATCGATATAGTACAAGGCTAAAGAGGAGATTAGAAGTTGAGCGCTATGCGACTTTGATATCCTTTTGGCACTTGAGATTAGAGGTTTAATAGATACTATTGAGATGTAAATGGTTCATATGGAAATGATATACAAGAAAACAAGCCGTAATATATTTAGTAGATGGCCGTGTGTGTGGCACGTCTCATTAAATCATAGAGAAGATGCTTTTTGTATCTTTCGATGTTCCATAATGCTAAAGACTGCATTTTGCTCTGCTCTACTCTTCACCCTTGTCAGTTCTCTAGATTTTTGCATATGAGTTACCAAATATGCTGTGTAAAGGCATTATTAGTTGCAATTTGCAATTTGCAAGCAGGGTAGTTCTCGTTCGGGTTGAGCTTGAGCTCAAGGCGAAATGAACTTTTGACTTTCCTCGAAATTGCACTTTTGGACTTTAAAGTAGTAACGTAAATTTTTGGGTGTGAAGCGACGTATGGAATTTTCTGCTGAGTTCATCCGTCTCTCTATATCTTTCATGCAGCATGTATCAAGTATAATTGATGACGATTCCAGTCAGACTGTGAACGCCATGAATGTATTTTAGTGGGTAAGCAGAAATTGAATTTTTGCTAGAGTCTTGCATTTAATATGTTTACCAAAGCAGCGACTGGGATGTGACCCGTTGTTCTGCTAAAAAAAAATTGGTGGCATAGTGCTGAATCTGGGGTTTTACTTTTGAGCTGGTCGTGGGATGGCATATTCTTTATGCCTTGTATTCTGTATCATTTATTGTACGTATACTCGTATACCAAGTCAGGTTTTATTCATCCATGAGGATAATTTAATACTGAAGTAAAAGAGATGTCAATTCAATTCAAGTGTCGATTTTATCTACTAATGTTTGAATTGCATAAAGGTATAGGGCATAGGGAGTGCGGAAGGATACAGTGAAGATTGAAGCTAGAAGTAATTGAATTTAATTATTATTGTATTTGACTGAGCCAGTTAAGTATTCTGCATCAAGCAAAGGCAGTATTTGGGATTAGGTTGGTGCTTTTTTATGGTGCCATTGTGAATTGTGGAACATAAAAGTCATTTCACCGACATCATTCATCAATCTAGTCTGGTTTGTGTACAGTAGAGCACTACTGGAATAGAGATCGTGCCATCATTTAGTTTATGTAAACATCGCATTCATAGTAAGCATGCACTGAAGACTGAAATTGTGTCAGCTGCAATATGTGCACAGCTGCTATATACTTAGTACTACTATTTATATATGATTCTTGTAGATTCCTAAAGCAGCTATTTTTGTTTACAACAAGCAGGATAGCAAAGTACTTCATTCTGAGCCTAAAATTAACTTTTTAATTCCGATAATTGATGACGCTTGCTAACATATCCGTTGTACAGGGTTGGAGCTAAACATGGGACTTAAACCTCTGTCCAGCGCTATCATCTCCTACCCCTTCAACCTAAATTTACAAAAAAAAAAGACAGTTCCAGTTCGAAATTCAGGGATGTCCCAATTGACCGTTAAATTAGTATAGTTTATAGAGCATCGTCAAAGTTGAAATTGAGATCTGGGCTGTAGGATAGTTTAGTTTGTGTTCGTATACAAATCGGTGTTTCTGATAATAATTAAATCTTCATTTAGTTTAAAACGTTCAATATAAATAGGCAGTTTTCTTTGTATTCTATGGCCGTAGAGTTTTTCTCACTGTCAAATATCGACGTATTGCTTACTGGAGTAATTGCTTATTGACAGTTAATACATATATAAAAGAGTATCGACTGTGTAATTGCCGCTCTGGGTTGCCGTTAGCGGTACGATATTTGACTTTAAAAATCAAACCTTGAATTATGCACTGAGGTTAGTGTTAGGTGAATGGACTGGCAATTTAGGAATGATTGACAAATGATGCAGTCTTGTCTCCTAAAAAAATACGTTAGATAAGATGTCACAAGTTGAATTCATGAGCATGATGAACTGTCCATGAGAAGTTCGTGTGAGCTGTACACGAATCTATGAAGTTTGATTGCAGCTGCTACAAATACCTATAACGTAAGTGGCCATTAATACATGGTCCCTAGCGAATTACGGCGCTGTTGCTGTGAAAACATGTATTGATAAGCAATGATAAGGTTACGTTTAACCCGATACTCTTGAGCTTCGGTGTTTGTTGATGAAGTGACTTTATTTTATTTGTTATTGCTCATTGCTCTCCATTTTCGGGAGATAAGCATTTGAACCTTACAAATAGCGAGCATGTAATTTTCAGATACGACATGGGAATAATAGTTACTCCGCTTAAAGTTAAATGTTTACTAAAGCGCAGTAGAAACAGGAACGGATGTAATTTAGGGTGTTGCTTCCAGCGTACAGTTGCGAATTGAAATTCTCCCGTGTTAGACTCTAGTTAGTGACTCAGTTCACGCGTGTTATTGGTTACTGTAATTATGTACTAAACATTGGCGTTTCGAAAACAGTTACCCTTATCAAAGGCTCACTACGAACTACGAGATACTATTAGGTGAGAAAGACACGTGAACATGAGCATAATTCAGGCATTAATTTTTGTGAACTTTCAAGGCGCTGGCTATGCTAACTTTTAAGATCGTTTAAATATGCGAAATCGAACCCAGCCAGAACGGCATAACGTTTGAACTTACAGATGCAACAGATAGCATAATTTGGCGCCTGCCAATGTGTCAGAGTTTAATTGGTTATAGCTGGAAGTGTATTTTAAAGTTATCAGTGTGTGAATAAGTATCTGCAATTATTTGGAATCATGGCCTTTGACTCTGAGTGTCTCGTCTGTCTGGTTTATTCCTCATAAAATAGAATGCAAATCAGTCAGTGGATATGGGAACGTGAACTTTAAGCAGCCTCAGTTGCAAGTAAGCCTATTTCCGATTTTAACGTCTTTCTTGTGATTAGAGAATAGACTTCGCCTTCACTCCTTCACCCCGGCGTCACTAAGTTTTATGGCTTTTATTGCGCTCTTTTGTGCTGTCTTATCCTTATCAGTGTTGAACTTCTCACCGACAACGTCGTCGTTAAGAGGTGCACAGGCACGTCGTGGCTATTTATTGGCGATTTCTTGGCTCCAAGTGTCTTCTTCTCATTGGAACATACATGGAACCCTGTGACATTTGGTCGGGATCAGTTTTGATCTACAACATACAACACAATTCGATTTTATTACTTGTTAAAAAAACTTAATTGCGTCATTTGACTAAATGTAAAATGTATCCTGTATCGTGTTAACTTGGCGGACGTAAACCATAAAGCTTAAAGCTCTACTACGCCGGCCCATTGTCAGTGTTTTTTTCATTTCTCAAGAAAATACTTAAATCGGCAATTGACTTTGTACTATTTAATTGCTTCGCTTGTGTCAAATGAAACATGAAACGATGAAAATTCGAAAGTAAATTGAGACAACAAAATGAATGAGCTTAGGGTACAATTGTCATTATTCTTTCTCATTCATATGGACAGGCGTGTGTCAGGCTCCAGAGGTTTCTACATACTTTATACTTACGTTGTGTCAGAGTCAAGGGTTTGAAAGTTATCCACAGTTTAACCATGGTGGAGAGGAAATGTTTAGTTTTATCTGGTCATGTTGAGTCTGTCTGTTCAAGCAAGCCCTGCCTTACTAAATAATGTAGGTTGAGTTAGGATTTAGGATTAATATTTGTGTATCCTCTGTAGTCTGTCAGATGCACTTGTTATTGGCATGCTGCTGGTTCTGGTTAATTGGTGCAAATATTGTATATGTCGCATAACACACACTTATCAATCATATGGCTTATAGCCTAATTAATCCCGTGCTGTTAGTAGCGTGCACACACGTTTAAACCTTTGAAATGAAACAGGATGCGAGATGCGGGGCCTGTGGCTTTAACGTGATCGATGATGCTTTAAATCTCGTTACAGACTTGACACAATCAGAGTTTAGAGATTGTGGTAGACTTAATCAAATTCACACATTTATAGTTTAATCAGTAGGAATTAAAAAAAAATTATGCAATTTTTTTTGTTATAGGTTTAAGGAGAAGATCTTGACTCTGTAAATGCTGTACACTATAAATCTTCAAGAAATCTCAGAATAAGACTACTTGTAAGATTCGATCCAGCAGCCGTCTCCAATCACCAATCTCGTCAATAGACTACTTGCAATGACTCCGTAAGGAATCAATGAGTCTCAGAACTCCAGGAATATTTCAATGCACGTAAAGACTAGGACACTGGTCCAGTCAGTTTTTCCGGGAGGTCGTACGGTGTAATCTATTAGAAATCATGTTGAAGTCTATAATGAATTCCTTGTCATCGGCTTGGAGCTCTAAAGAGAGCAAAGCTATCATGCTTACTTATGAGGAGGCTCGAGCCCGAAGTGAGTTTCTATTATATCATTTAATTGATTATTTTATTTGTAATAACAATTAAAAAAAACATGCGTCTTAATTTTGTCATTTCAATTAACAGTTACCGAGGTTGAATTCAATCGTCTCGCGGAAGCCTTCCAACGCGCTCCCACGACTAATGGATACATGTCGAAGTTTGTATTTTCGACTGATATTGGTGAAATGTTTCCAACTAAAATTGTTGATGTAAGCTTCCGGGCCAAAATTACAGCTTATCAATTTGAAACACGGTTAAAATACTGCGAAACTTTTATTTTACAGTGCATATATGTTGCGTTTGGCGGTACTTCTAGAGGGATTCTATTCAAGGACCTTATTGCTGGTCTGGTCCTTCTCACCAAAGGAACTACAGAAGAAAAAATTCGATGTACAAATGAAAATCTGTTCTCATAACCACAAAGTGCGGCCCATCAATCAAATGGCTTAACATTTAATATTTGTGATTTTCACAGTTATATTCTGCATGTACTCACAAGACAACACGGTCATAACTAGGGACGATTTAACTCGATTTACTGAGGAGATTGAAGGCATTGAAGTTCCAGATCCTGTTCTTAATCGCCTGTTTCAGTTTGTAAGTTTCTTCTGTTTTGCACGGTGCGATTAGCCATGTCAATGCTTTTCCATGTTCCTGCTCCTCATTAATTTGGGATTTTATGCGACTCACAGAATACGCACATTGAGTTTGATGAGTTCTTCGTCTGGCTAAGTGACAACCCAGTTGCCACCTCAATCTCTGCTTGGCTTCTTGGAAAAGAGGCTCAGGCTTCATCCTCGTCTTGTATTGGTGCCTACGAGACGAGCGTCTTCAAATTAACTGATGATCATGATGCTCCTACCTTCTATCAGACTTTGGCAGGGGTCACACATTGTAAGTTGTCTCGTAGTTATCCCTAGATAAGTTTGATATATTCAGTATCCAGTTATTTCAATGACTTATGTGAACAGTGGAAGAGGAAGATATCATTGACTTGGAAAAGCGCTATTGGTCGCTCCACTCGACTTCACGAACTGGGAAAATGGATCTGGCGACTTTGTTTCCTTTGGTTTCCCCGCCACTTCCTGAGAGCATTGTGCAGGGATTCATGGATGCTTTTGATGAAAATCGCGACGGGCATATTGACTTCAAAGAAATGGCTTGTGGTATATCTGCAGCTGGACGTGGTCCAGCGTTGGAACGGCAGAAGTGTAAGTTTGGTCGTTTTTCGCTGGAACAAATTAAACAAATACGCAGTACTCTAATTTGAAACAATAACTTGTTTTAGTCTGCTTCAAAATATTCGATCAAGACAAAGACGGTGTACTATCAGTGACTGAGGTAGCTCACATGGTATCTGTTATGAAATTGGTTGCGCGTGAAAACATGCCCGAGACACCTACGGAGGAAGTTACGTTCAGTTTAGTAAAAGATGACTCGGAAATTGTACAAGAAATCTGGCAGAGAGTTCGCGGAGAAGCCATGACGGTTGTGGAATATTTAGAGTGGTCACTGACAACTCCACTTCCAGATCAATTTCTAGCTTTGATCTATCAAGTGAGTCTTATTTATTTTTCACTGAATATGTGTGAATTCGATTCACGTAGTAACTCTGAACCTTCTTGTTTTTTGGCATCCAGGTGTGCCAAGTTATCTTTGGTTTGAAGCCGCTTAGTCCTTCCGAGGAATATGAAGTCGTTACTGCCTGGTTAGCTCGAGAAGAGAAACGTGGTTTTCAGCTTGATCAGATTTTGTATCTCGTTTCAATGGATTGGTGGAAGACCTGGCTGAACTATGTCAATTGTAGTTCAGTCTACATGAGTAATAGTGACAGTGGAATGTGTTCAATGTACGTTTTGACATTTAACTTTTACTTCATGACTCATGACTTTTTCATAACTTCTGAAATCAAATACTTGTTTCAACTCGTACTTTTTTAAATGTTTAGTATTGGAAGTAGTGGAAGTCAGAGCAATAGTATTTCAAGCTTCAGCGAGAGCAATGGCAATGGAGGAAACGGAAATGGTATCAATGGAAACTCGGCGAGTAGTAGCAAACCAAGTCGATGTTGGTCCCTGAAGAAGTCCAATGTAGAGGCCTCGGTTGCAACGGATAATAGTCAGAATGTCGTAGTCACTGGTATAAATTCTTATGGTGTGTTCTCTCTTTTTCTTGAAACTGTTGGCTCATTTCCAAACCCCGTACTTACGGTATTGATGTTAAATGTTTAACCGCCTACCGCGTTTATTTGTAGATATGGATCGTGAAACTGGATCTAGTCCTACAACGCTAAGTCCAAATGCTAAATCGAGCTCAAGTTCCCTTTCCCTAGTCACAATGGACAGTTCAAGGTGAAAACTTCTCGTTTCTAGATTATAGAGTTGAAAATTCTAGATCTAATTCCTGTTTCACATGAATAATTTCGTTCTTTTGAACCAGTCGGTCCACCTGCAGCAGCTCACCTAGTCCAATCAATTCACCTGGGACATATCGTCGACATTGGAACGGAAGTTCGTTGACTGGGAAAGGAATGAAGCGTCGCAGACCCGAGGCTATTGATAATTCGTCACTGATTGCACCGACAGCTCAAGCTGTTCAGAAGGTTCAGTCCTTGACTTCGGAAGGTGGCAGAGTTAGGCGAGACATTGAAGAGGGACGGGATTTCAAAGTAGTCCCAAGAGCACTTTGGATAGCTCTCCTACAGTGGTACGGCTCGAGTGTTTCGTTGCCAAGAAAGGTAAGAAATTTTTAAATATTATGTCATGCATCTTTAAATTCTTAATTTTGAAATGCTGTGGAATGAGAGTAGCTCACTCTGAACTGAACTAGAGTACATTATAGTAACACAAGAAAGTGTCGCTGCACTTCGCACTGCCTGATTTGATTGCTTCTTCGTTCTGTGGTTATGGTATTCTTTGAGATTCTGTATTTTTTATTTGAATTTAACCAGCCTTGATTTATCTCTCGGATTTTTGGTCTAAAATGTTTGGTATTGATTGGGAGTTGTAAATTCCATTTAGAAATTGTCTATTCATGTGACAGTGCGGTTTTGTTGTAATGTTTATGTTTAATTTGCTAACATGTTTTGTGCATCGCCTTATTGTTTCTTATGTACGCAAGCGTGCCGTGAATGAGAACGACAAGCAACCTGAGCAGCCAGATCCCGAGAAAAGTGTTTTCGAACGTGTCACCAAGTTGGTTAAAACTACCAGTGACGTTGTGATGCAGTTTGGGGATGACCTACTCTCTCCTACCAGACGTGCCCGAATGTTTCGAAGTGTGACCTACACGCTGCTAGGAAGAACTAATTACACCAAGCTCTACTCCCCTACGGAAACTGATGTTCCAGATTTCAAAAAATTGATACAGAACCGACATCGCTTGCCGACTAGGGTAAGCGAGACGAAGACGAGGTCTTCTGAGCTGTCATTGTCAGTCGACCAGCGTCTGAATCCGCCTTAAATAACTACGGAACTCAGTATTACCTTCTAATCTATGTAGTCGTGTTCTATTTTTCTGTTAATTTTGTGCCAGTCCATGTTCAGTGTCTAGTGTTTAATATCGATAGTTGTAGTTTACGTCACGTCCATTGCTTTGCGTGTGTGCTGTTCGTGCTAATTTGCAGCTGGGCAATAATGATAGTATGTACTCTGTACTCATTTTAAGCGATGATAGATGTTAGCTTTGTTTACAATAACTTAATTGTATTAATTTAATAGTGACTAACAGTGAAACGTACTAACATCCTCTATTGTTCAGCTTTTTCTACTACAATGACTCAGTGCAATTCGTAATAACAATAACGTATACCTTTATAGTTCGGATATTTAAAAAGCAGTAACTCTAAATATGGGCCGATAATATTAGACACTAGCTTGGAATATAAGATTCTTAATTCACATTTTGAAGAAAGCTGCGGGTCCTGCTGCTTTCACTTATTTAAATAATAGTAATTCGTCTAATGTATGTTTTAATGTTTTGCTTCTTTCGAACATTGCTTCGCTTACTTTGCAGTGTACGTTATTTGCATGCAGCTTTTTCACGATAAGTGTTAACTTTTGGAATTCACGCCCTGTGGGAATGCCACCATGCACTTTTCTACGGATAGCTAATTCTGTATTATCAAATTAGGTTGTTCAGATTGAAAAAACCCTCAAGCTGGAATTATGGCCATTGACAATTTTGCTCTACCGACACCAAGGGCAACTTGCTGGGAGTAAGCAGAATACCGGTGGTGGGACTGTGCCGTGGACAGGAATGGCTGGAATGTACGGCGGAGCTGCCCTTAGCACAACTATGTCGTATGTTCAGCCACAGAACATCAGCGCCCCAAAAAGGTGAACACTCATTACCATTACACAAAGGTACAGGTTTATTTTTGCTTATGTTTCTTTAATGTAAACTCAACTTTGTCTGAACAGAGTGTTAAGCTATACGGCATCCTTCAGTAGCCAGTCTTTCCTTGGGGATTTTTGGCAATTCATTTGCAATAAGCTCCACCTGTCCATGCAGGACACTCGATTAGACTTGCTCTTTGAAGATCTGTCATTCGCAGCAGTACTCGAGGAAGAAAACTCATCATTACAGGAGCTGGGTGTTCGTGATATGTCCCACATACTCATTGAAGTCCGGAATAAAGATCAAACTTGGCCTGAAGAAATCGGTACTCTGGCGAATAATTTGGACAATGCTAGACTGAGAAGAAATATTTCAGTAGAAAAAGGACTTACGGGCTTAAATAATCTTGGAAATACTTGCTTCATGAATGCTGCCGTTCAATGTGTTTCTAACACAGTTCCTCTCACGCAATACTTCCGTAAGAAAATGCACATGTTCGAGCTAAATAGGACAAATCCCTTGGGGATGAAAGGACATATCGCTAAACGTTATGGTGACCTTATTACGGACATTTGGAGTGGTACGCTTAAGACTATTGCACCGTTCAAACTACGTGTAAGTGTACCATACTTTTTTGATTTTTTAAAATACAAATAAGATTCGTTAAGTCATAAGTTGTACCGATTCTAAAACTTGACATTCTTTGAACAGTGGACAATTGGGAAATATGCTCCACGCTTCAGCGGCTTTCAGCAGCATGATGCTCAAGAGCTTTTGTCCTTTCTGTTGGACGGGCTTCATGAAGATCTGAATCGTGTTACTGAAAAGCCATACGTTGAGCTCAAAGATAGTAATAACCGACCCGATGTAGTTTGCGCTCAAGAAGCTTGGGAGAATCACTTACTTCGTAATAAAAGCATTGTTGTGGACTTGTTCCACGGGCAGCTCAAATCCACAGTTCGTTGTAATCAGTGTCTTCAAGAAAGTATCCGATTTGATCCATTCAACTATCTCAGCCTCCCGCTTCCCATGGAATGCTTTGTCTTCTGTGATGTTGTTGGTAAGTTCAGTTTTCAAAGTACTGATATTTCTCGAAATTCGTCGGATGTTTGTTTTGCGAATTTCTAAGGGTCCTGAAATTCGAAATCGTAGTGCTGCCCAACCCGCTAATATTACTTGTAGTTATTCATTCAGCTATTTGTCTTTTAATTAAGTACATTAGACGATGGCGATATTCCAGCGGTCCTTAGTGCTTTATAGCGCAGACTTAGTTATCATGTAATATATAATATATTTCAAGCTGAAAATACTTATCACTGCGATCGTTGTTGTTAGGGTTTTGTTATCAGAATAGTGATACGACCATTATGAGAATTTTTTTGACTACTTATCTTTAGTCCTACAGTTTTTTTAATCAGTGCCTTTTTTGTGGTTCTTTAGTAATCCGTCAAAACGGAGCAGTTCCCATTCGGTACGGAATTCTCGCGAATATCCAAGACCGTGTCTATGATGTCAAAATCGCTCTCTCGGCAATGACTTCAGAGGACCCAACACAAACCATCGACATGGACCACTTAGTATTGGTTCAAACACAGAATTTTCGAATCACGGGAATACTAAGAGACACTGATCGCGTCAAAGGAGCTTTCGTTCCAGCTCAACGTCCAATTTATGCTTTCCAAGTTACTCCTATTCCCACCACTTCTCGTCCATCAAACGAAACGGAGCCTACAGATCAGCAAATTCAAAAAATCCTCACCTCTAGTAAAAATACAAGCCCGAGTTCCTATCTTCGTGCACCAGTTGAGACAAAAGTTCGTCCGACCCATTCCCGCACGAGCAGTTTCTCTGGAAGTACCGGAAGTGTGATGGATCATTCCCCAACGAGCTTTGACAGCTACTCATCAATGTCAGCTCAGGAGAATATTCTTCTGGTTGTCCATCGTAAAATGATGCGTCAAGACTATTACTTCATTGCATCTCAAAAGGCTAAACCGAATCTCTTCGGGTTGCCCCTCGTGGTTCCTTATAATGAAGGCATGACTCATTTGGACTTGTACAAGAGAATTTGGGCTTTGGTTGCACGGCTTATATCTCCCCTACCTCCTGCTGATGGACCTGTATCCTACAATCATGCTCAAGATTGGTAAGACTTCTTTTTTTTTTATTTTACTAACCTTCGGAATTTCGGAAGTGTGTAATATAGCTTCCACAAATTATTGTTATCGGTGAATTAGGAAACAATGCATTTACTCTTCAAATTTACAGTGACGACAGTCTTGGCTATGAATTTCCATTCAAGCTTCGACTGGTACTCCGAGATCATGAATGGTGCTGTGGGAAATGCTCTTGGTTTATATTCTGCCGAGGTTGTCCGATTATGTGCACGGAGGATGAGAAACTAGAACGATTTCATCCGGAACGCGTTGTGATAGCAATTGACTGGGATCCCACAGCACTTCATCTTCGTTACCAAACTACTCATGAGTTTGAGTACAAAGATGATCCGAGTGTTCGAGATGCTCTTCATCGACAGAGTGAGAGCGTAGCTCTTACCACCTGCCTTGACAACTTCACCAAACAGGAAGAATTGAGCGAAGATGAGAAGTATTATTGTTCTAAGTGTGAAACTCATCAATTGGCTTCTAAAAAATTACAAATCTGGAGACTTCCGCCGTTTCTCGTAAGTTACTGATCTGGTCTTGATTATCTATACTTCTTTTTCACAGACTTATTTCTGCATTAACTAATCTGTTGCTTGGATTTTTTCCTTAGATTGTGCATCTGAAGAGATTCCAGCCCATTGTTGGAAATAAATGGATCAAGTCGAATAAGGTTGTGTCATTCCCAGTCCATGACTTCAATCCAGGAAAGTTTCTGGCAACCATTCCACAGAGAACAATGGAGCTGGCACTAAACCCCGAAACGAGGGAAACTGCTGCTGGTGACTCCAAAGATGACGAGTTATTCCCACTTCAGGATTTCCATCAACATCGGCTCTATCCTAATCAAAATCCATTCGAGCTCAACTACCGTCTCTATGCATGCGTTGTAAGGACATTCAACTGAAAATATTTGTAGAAAACTGATTTTTTTTTATCTTACCTTTGATTTTTGTTAGTGTCACTCCGGAATTTTGGGTGGAGGTCATTACATTTCTTATGCACGAAATGCGGAAGGAAAATGGTATTGCTACAATGATAGCAGTTGTAAGGTTAGTAATTATTTTTATTACGCTCATTTCTACTGGTACCGGTTCAGCCAGGTGAATGCTAAAACTCCCCTGTAATTTATTTAGGAGATAACTGAGGATCAAATTGATAAGGACAATGCGTACATGTTATTCTACGAAAGGGTTGGACTTGATGGCAGTGCTTACATGCCTAGAATTGACCCGCGTGCTACTCCGATTGTGAGCGAAGATGAAATGGAAGCAGAAGAGAATGACCTCAAGAAGCAATGTGTATGTTTCTAAGTGCCTTACATGCATGCGGACGAGGAGTGGCCGAGAGGGGTACCCTGCGAGGTTTAAGGAACTTTGTTCAAAAGTTTTTAAGCTGAGTTAATTCATAGAATTGACGGCCTTTCCGTATTTTAAAAGTATTTTTGACCATACTTCCTACTACGAACCAACAACTCACAGGCCGCTTCCTTGTTCCGCATGTGGGCTAACGCGCTATTCACAAATTAGGGACTGAACTACTTGAAAGGGGAATACTCTGCTGCTAGCGAGACTTACCCAACGGAAGACTCTGACTCTTTCCTCCCATCAAATTATGATCCTCAGGCTTATGAGTATTTGTATGATGGATTAAGTTAAACCTGTACTCATACAAACCTGTATGAAATTCCAACAGAAACTCCGTTACAAATATTTACATTTCAACAGTTTTCAGAAATAGAAAAGAATAACGTTTTGGTTTTACAGTATTTCTCTCTTATTTTGTGGAACAGCTGCACACTTGGGTATAACCTGATGAGTCTCTGTAGCTTAAAACTACTACTTAAAGTACCGAAACTTCCGGTTACACGAAAACAGTCTAATTGAAAAGAACTAATGCGCATAGGTAATACTAACACAGACAGACTCGCTTTTCGAGCAAGTAAGGGCAATACTGATCTTGAGTAAGAATACTCTTGTGTAATTGTTTGGGCTCAAGTCATTATAATTAGTAAGTAAGTTATGTTTTGAAAGAGCTATGCAAGTCAGGGGTGAGAAAGCTTAATATTCCAAGTATTCAATTCCTAAAATACGTAATAAAGTTATATTATAAATTATATGTAATACTATTAACCTAGCTTTAAGATTATAATGCCATAAGAGCCACTTGTGGTAATATTACCTGTAATCACTAGGTAAGGGTAAAATATCCTATCGACGGAAGCGTTGGCACTTGCTTTAATCTTTACTTACAATTGTAATTCAGAAGCTTTATTTAATTCCCGTAGGATCTTTTTTTCTGAATTCCGCAAAAATTTGTAATCTCTTGTCGTATAAATCTTTGCATTATAAAGTTCTCTATCTTTCTCGTGCTATACATATTTAGTTATTTTAGTGGTATGTATTTGGTTACTTTGGCCAATTTGGCGAGGCAGGGAAAACTTCAATTGTCGAGAAAGCTAGGGAATTTACAAAACTTACAAATTCCAACAGAAATAACTTGTTTTTACTGCGTTTGCCATTTTGTCCCTGTAGCTGTGTACAAACCCACTTCCACCTTAAACTGTGAACTGCTACCTTGTTACTGTGTGTTATTTAATAATTTGTTATTTTACCGTGCATTACTTCTGGAGGGGTTCAGTTTAAGAATATGACTCTCAATCATGATATTCACGCACAAGTAGACTTTAAGATTTGAATTAGCCTAGTTCATATGAAAACCTGGTTTGAGTGAATTTAAACGATGAAACTTTGATTTTTAATGCGGATTTAATGATACTTTACGTGAAAGCTTTAAAATATAAGTATGTACCTCCACGTAGCAAACAGAGTATTCCATGTACAGAAAACTTTACTGTAAACACGTCCCAGTCGTCTCTATTTTACAAGGATTTTTTAAATCGTAGAATCTAAAATGACTGGGCGTTAATGTGCTTTTTGAGTGAACTGATATCGGCCTGTAATCTTTTCTCGGTGCTGATCCATGAACTAAAGTTGATACGTTAGTCACGTTGCTTAAGTTTCGCATTCCTAATCTGCTTTGAAAAATATCGTTGTGCTTCATTAGTCATTTTACATTTTATGAAATGTATCAGAAACGCTAGAGCTTATTATTTAGAACTCAACGGGGTTTGCCTGAAGGAATTTTCAGGTGCTAAGGCTTTGGGACAATCAGATTATTGTAATTCTGCCATTTATATAGTCCGTTATTTAGAAGTTTTGCGTATTAGGAGTCTTATTTCGTGAATTCATGGCAATTTAAATCGAAGTACTCATTGAAATGACTTGGTTTGTTTAACCATGATTTTTACTGGACGAAACTTATAAAATAATTGGCAAAATATATAAATTCGGTTCAAGGTCATGCTTGTGCAATTTACTTTTCAGTTGCTTTTGTGCCATTGGCTTTAGCTGAAATTCCTAATTTGATAAGCAAATGCGTGGCATTGCATGGATCATCTGCATTCGAAATTAAGATTTAAGGCCACTAAATAATATACGTAATCCTGACATGGATAATCCCAGTAAGTCGATTCCTGTGATTTGTAATTTTTGGTCAATATAATATTTACTCTTCTGAATAAATCACTCAAACTCCACTCCATTCAGTCACCATTAAATTATTATAGTATGGTGTAGCTGAAATACTATGATGTATGAGAGCGTGTTTTACAAATGATCAATAATAAATATTGTGTTATGTATACGTAGACCTTTTTTTTGTTATATTTATTTATGAAATATATCAAGTTCTCTTCAATAAACAGTATACATTCTGCCAACCTGAATGAATCAGTATACAAAACTGGTATTCTTAATTCCTAAACATCGAGACTTATAGTTATCTGACATCGACGACTTGGAAAGGTATAAATTTATCTAATCGGTAGTACCATCTGAAATCAGTTACGCAAGAATTTAGGTAATTGTGAGTTCTCGATACTTCAGGCGACTTATGCAAATACAACACATAATATAATTCCGGTGGTACATCACTGGGATAATATTTCATTACTGATTAATAAATACTTTGAATTCAAACAGGCAAGTTTTACATTATAATTGCGAAGCAATGTTGTCGTCGCGTAGTTTTACTGAAAGATTGAAAGAAAAGAATTTGAAGAAATTCATAGAGGTGAAAACTAGTTGAAGATACTCCAGCTCCAGCCTAATCATAAATGGCATAACAAACACCTCCGTAGACACGAAGAAAATGGTTTTGAAGAAGATCAATGGTATCGACCAGTTTATCAGCCCAAATTCGATGATTTGCTGCTTTCATATCCAAACGTTTACGGACACTATAAGGACATATGACATCATTACTGGACAAGAGCGTTAATTCTGGTTAGCTTATGCAATGAAGCTCAAAAAGTACACTTACCGCCATGTAATGGTTAGGAGGTCTTGCAGTGCACACAGGAATGGCCAGTTTCTATTTCCTAAGACGAGTAAATACGCCTGAAAATCGCTTAGGAACGCCATCGACGGTGGAGCCTTCTTATTAATTTCTTGAATAAGAATCGAACGGATTTCTCGCAGAGTATTAACACCTCGGAATTTGGGCGTGTCAGAGGCCCAATTAGCTCCCAGACCTGTGAGCGGCTTAGGTGGCGGTGGCGATGGAGTCACATTTGATGCTACAGAGAGCACTTTGGTTAGATTTGCTGTAGGACTTGTGTTTGAGTTTGTGCTCTCTGATTTATGTTCCGGAACTAAAGGTGGTTCAGTGACAGTACTGAGGACCTCCAATTCCTTGCTTGAATTCTGTGCCGCAACAACCTCGAGATCAGATACAGCCGCATCATTTGATGGCAGAAGCATGGACTGAGGACTGGGAGGAACGTCCTCTTTGTGAGAAGCCGAAGGTTGCAGTTCAGCAGGCTCGGGCGCATCGTATTTGGGAAGAGGAGGACTCGAAATTCCAGGATCTCCAAAATCATCATTTTCAGTCACCGTAATATCAACCTGGCAGCTGCTTTTAGGACTAGTGGGGAAAGTCTCGGTCATAGTGTGGTGTTTTAAATCGATGTCTATGGATGTAGGTTCCTCACTGATTGGTGGAATTAATGGAGACACTGAGTATCTAACACTACCAGGCTCATCCTCTTCTTCTGGTTCCATTTTTAAAAGATCTGAGTCCATGTTTTTGTTAATCGGGTAACCGGATTCATTTATCTCAGGCTCCTCTTCTAATTCCATTTTTATTGACACTGCCTCCAAGTTGTCGGTAATTGGTTCATCGGATAAAATATTCACGGTCATTGGAACAGTTACCGGTCCACTAAATTTCTGTTCCGGAACAAACCCGGGTGCCAGTGGTAAGCTAGCTGGACGTCGTCGACGTCTCCCCTTGCCGTTTGGCATCAAGAAAATCCGACGAGATTCAAGCTTCTTTCCATTGGTAGATCGGGGCGAGCGCCGTACCATTATTAACTGTAAATTAAACACAAATACGTTGTTAAGTTTGCTAATTTCAAATCAACACACGCGTGTAAGAGAGATAAAATAGAACAGCCCACTTACTTGAGACAGCTCATTTTTAATATTTTTCAGTAAAACAAACCCTGGATTTTTCAAAATCCTCTTCATCGTTTCATCCTGAAAAGAAGTTTATTTATCAATTATTTCACAAGCTGTAGCTGTGCACAATGTTCTGATGCAGCTCGTAGCTCGTATAATCTAAGTTACATAAAACGCTAAATTGGAAATAATGGCAATACCGTGTAGAGCGTAAGCGTAGGATAACTAACATGGAACATTCAACTTAGAGCAGTAAAATGGCAAATTAGACTCTCGTACTCAACAAGGAAAGCATGAACAAGTTTAAATATTCGTAAACACATCCAATCAAATAAAATCAGTATAGTTTTATTAGGTTTGCATTAATCAAGCTTTTGGCTTTTAGTAGTTCTACTTGTAATTAATGTCTAATGTCGTAAATATTTATATGGACAAAAAAAAAGCAATAGTGGGTAACTCACATCGACATGTTCATGTTTCATGCTCGTCGTCTCAACAATAGGATTGGGCTTGTTCTTCGAAATCTTATTCTTCGACTTCGACCTCTTTCGTCTTCCAGCACGACGGCCAGTCGTTTTTGCCATTTTCAGTCAGGCAGGA
>VNWX01000461.1:0-21779 GCA_009869905.1 Ceratophysella communis | reverse complement strand
ACGGCGTTTCTATTAAATTGTGTTAGGTACCATTCCGTAATGATTCTACGAACATTTATACTTTTTGCATTTTACGTGGAAGTTTTATTCTTTCCCGACATCGTTAAGTCTTATTATCGGAAATATTACTTGCGTTTTGTACTACGCCAAGCCAAAGGGTCAAAACTTTGCTATAAATGCTACAAAAGTATTTTTAGGGTAGCGCCGGGTTGATTTTTATATCAAATTGATTTTCTCGGCGCCATAGTATATTTGGGCAGGCTTGTACTGTCATTCCGTAGACATGTCTCTACCAGGGAACTCTAATGCCCGGACTACCAGTCTGCTTGTCAGATCCGGGACCCATGTAGTGTAGACTCACTGTAAGAATCTCGGCGCCACAAAGACGCTAGCTATTCTTTTCTAATTCACTATTTGGACTGGATCCAGTCGGATTGCTGGTAGCCCACACAAACCCCGCTTGGATGTATATCGGAGAATCCCCAACACCCTATGCATGTAAATTCAGCATTTTGTGACGACATCATAACCATAACAAAGTTTAATCACATCCATCTACAACGATTTGTATGTTGGACGAGGCGTTAAGGCGTTCCACGGTAGAAATTGAATCTTTTAATACTTTGTCGTAGTCTTTGAAAGTCATTAGGCTCACTGGCTCATTAAACTTCAAAAGCCGAGCGGCTTAGCCCATTGACCTCTTTAAGAACTTACAAATCACGGACGGAGAGAAGTTTGATCTCTGTTTCAGGGTATTTATATTTATACACTTATAGCTAATTACTGACAGAAGGTGACTTTATTACTGCTGGCAACTTAAAAATAACACGTTGTACGATTTATATCAAACACGAAAAAAATCGCGCAAGTTACCTACATCCTTTTCATTGATGTGGGTGTCCCACGTCGTCGCTCCACTTACTATTGTGGATTGTAGATACCATTTCTTGAAAATAAGGACTTCATGGAAATGCTACTGTACTTGTACATTGTGAATGTACGTGTGCGCTCACAATCTACTCGCCTTCATATTTTTAGAAATGCTGCATATTTATGATCTACGAGACAGTCATGCAGCCGACGCCATGAATTTCAGTTTTTTGGCGTTCAGCGTTTTCATGATTTAATATTTTCTGCTTGCAGATATGTTCTACCACCAGACACTGACTGTGAATCATGGGACTCCATTGGAAATTGAGATCGTTGACATTTCCACTTGTGAGAACTCCCCACTGTCCGAGCCTTCCAAATGGGACGGCATCATTCTCGTATACTCAATCACGAGCAAGGCTTCCTTTGACTGCGCTGCGGAATCTCTGGCAAAACTCGCCACAGCACCCGCCCTTCCTCCGGTTATCCTAATTGGAAACAAAAGTGATCTGGAACACCTCCGCCAAGTTGACAAGATTGATGGGCTGAGTCTTTCGATGGAATTCGGATGTCATTTTTATGAGCTCTCTGTGGCCGAGAATAGTCCTCAAGTTTACCAGTCATTCACCACCATTATCAATAATGTGACCAAACCCAAGCGTCGTTTCTCAGTGTCCAAAATTCTATTTCGACTCGGCAAGATCGGAATCGCTCACAAGCAGAGTAGCAGTAGCAGTAGTGATAGCAGTAGTAGTAGTAGTAGCACGAGCAGTGAAACTAGTTTCGACAGTATTTTGACTCCGTGTCGAAATAATATTAAGAACAAGGGAGGGTTCCTATCTCCAAAGAAAACAATATGTTCTTAATTTCAGTTTTGTAATGACCTTATCGTAGGCGTTTGTATGTTGTACCTACCTCATAACTATTATATGGAAATCATGTTTGCTTAAATGTCAAATCTATTATTTCCAATTATTTCCTTTCTTAAGTGATATAGGTATAATACGCGAAACTCAGATCTTTATTTTGATTTGTTATTTAGCATGAGAGTAAACACAACTCGCCTGGTTTTATACGTAATATAAAATAAAATAATATCTATAACACGGAAAATTGAGCAACTGCATACGTCTCCATGTCGCAAAATTTATTTCATTTCATGTGATTAGACAGCCGAGACGCTCCTTCGTCTCAATTTCATGCACTACCACAAGGCTAAGAATAAAATCTGCTGATGCAAACTTAGGTTATGGAATACGATTATAAATCTGATATAGGGTAAGCAGATCATGCCCAGAAGAGCGTCCTCGTAGGTCAATTAGATCCATTTCCAAAACACAGCATATCTCTATATCGGCGAAATGGTTCAAACCCAAATCCGAGATGGGTATATTACGTTATGTATTTCGTTTATTACCAAAAACATCAAAATACCTATATTATTAAAAATACTCAAAATGACTCAAAATACAACACGATTTGCAGCTGGCTTCCTTGAATAAAATTTTACTTTTCGGTAAATAGATCTTCGTTTCTCATTCTCCATAATTTTGGTTCAGTGAACGAACCGAAATACGTGTACTTCTCCCCCACACTGGTTTCGGTAACAGTGCGCATCTAAACGGAAGAAAAGACAACGTACATTTTTCGTACTTTTACATTCTGAAATGGAAAAAAAACTCCAGTTCTTGTTCTACATAGTATCAAAAACCCTGTTTACAACTCACTTCGCTGTTTTGTGTTTGCAAGCTTCTCAGAATGCTCCCATTTTCATCGATTTCAATAATGTACACTTTCTTTGGGTACAGTAAACTTTCGAAAGGACCGAAAACTCCAACCTGTGTTAAAATATCAGCAATGATACCTCGAAATTTGTATTATACAACACCTGCTTTATATTTAAATCAATAAAATGACTTTTACGCACGTAATGAATTGCTCTCCAAACATATGAGTTATCCGGAATAATTTTATCCACCCCCGAGAGGAAGAGTTGAACTAATGCTTGAGCACGCAAGGCTAACTTCCGGATAAGAGGAAGCCTAGAGAGTGCATCTAAGAAACTCGGATTCTGTAAAACAACAGATTAAGATGCTTAATTAAGAGCTCTATGTGAGCAGGCTGTGCTGGAAACCTTAGTTTTTAGTAATAATCGTCGTAATCTCACCGCAGCATCCCTGGGAACTACTAAACTAATGAAGTAACCACCTCGACGATTCGACCGAATATTGTCAGGTACGCCGTTAAGACCATCAATAAGAATATCGTGTTGACCCTTCTTCTCTCCTTTCAAGTAATATCTAAAACAGGAAATTTGGAAAAAATATTTCCTCAAATTGGAACAGGACGCTTAAGTATATTAGATAGATTTATAGAAACACTTACCTCAAAACTCGATACCTAATCGATTCACAAACAAAGACGGCGTCCTCGTTCTTTGAAAGTTGGACGCCATTGGCGAAATGAATTCCGTCGATAAGTACAGTTGAGGAGTTCGTTTTGGGATCGTACTTTAAAAGTCTTCCACTTGGAAATCCCAAATATTCCACAAACATATTTGTCAAATCCGTAGTCGTACTTCCATCGGACCAATAAATGGTCCCGTCCTTTGCGATGTCCAAGTCATCTGGAGTTCTTGGCCTCTTTCCTTCAATTGGTACACTTGCGTCAACAAGAGTTTCAACACGACCTGTTTGACATGATAAATATGTGAATATTTTAATTCCTGAGCTTAGCGTAATATTCTGCTAAACACTCCACACTTTTTACATGATTTACCAGAATCGACATCTACTCGAAACAATCCGAAGAACGCGTCCGCAACAACCAATTTTCCATTTCCGTCAAAGCGCATTCCTAGGGGTCTGCCGCATTTCCGTCCGACTTCCCATGATCCGGCTGTTAATAAAATCGCAAACGGATTCAAAACAATTTTTCAGGGTGTCACTAGAACGCTAATCGTATTGGTAATTTTGAACCATTATAGGCTTTTCGTGAGGTAAAAAGATGTACAAAGTAAAGCGCATAAAATTTCTTAATCACGTACCGCATTCTGTTCCAATTTGCGCAATTGTTATTACTTTTCCATCCTTAATTTGAAGAATGCGACCACCAACTACTCCGGTATAAATCTCCTCTCCTCTTTGAGCAATTGATTCGCCTCCCAAAAACTTGCCATCAACGTACAGTTCGGCATTGTCGAGGAAATTATTGGGTGCTAATTTTCCTTCTTGTTTGGAAGGTAGAGTCGTCCTGATGACAGAATCAACCAAAATTAAGTATATTTGTAACACTGTTCTAGCTGTAATTACTTTTACTGGACGGATAACATAACAAAAATTAGACCGAAATACCTTAATTTTAAAGGAAAAGTAGGTAATAATGGCAAAATGATTACTTGTATCCTTCGAAGCGTGTGTCGGGTGGGAGTCCTGGCGTAAACAGGATAATAGCCACAAAAATCACAACATTTAAAACAATGCTCACGATGTATGTACTAATGGGACGTTTCGCCGGCATTTTCTTAGCTTCCTTCGTGCTGCTCCTTCCAAAGAAATTACTTAAAATGAAAAACCGGAATTTTATAGTTATTTGTGATTTCGACGCTACGGTGACCTGGTACCTACAAGAATATAAACAAGTGTTTACTATGAGCGTGAGTTTTACTAACATTGCAAACTAAATGTAGGTAGTCAGAATTATGCCCCCATACTAACCGTGAAAGGTGGCAGCGAGTAAATAGCCTCCCGGTAGTAGATTTATGTGGGTTGGAAATTGGAAAAAAACTCTTTTTAGGGAATTAGGAATGCATGTTGGTTGACCTAAAGTGTGAAAATAATAAATATCAAACAAAAATGCCGATTTGACAGTCCACAATATTGCAGGAACCGTGTAGAACTATTAATAGAAAATGGTTGGAATTTACAGCCGGCAATGTTTTGTGTTAGAGGTTTAGAGTGGAAAGTAAAAAATATTACAGCCACAAGCTATGTATTAGTGAAACCGACAAAATATTTACCGGTGACCGTGAAGGAGGAAAAAAAACTGGATAGTTTAACTCGTCCGGCCTCCAGCGTCTTCTGAAATATAATGAACCCGTCGTCCGTCGAGGAACAGTTGAATGCTGAGTGCCTTGACGTAATACCTGCTAAACGCTATTCATGCCACACACGGACGGACTCCTTTAGGAACCGTTTGTCAGGCTCTTATCTTCGAGGTTACTAGTTTTAATCAGCCACGCTGTGGTGTAAATTAATTGGCCTACCGCATATTAAAGTCTAACTTCTGCTTAAGAGTTAATAATAATTATAGTTCCCTATAAAAGTTTCTGTCGTCACTAGTGTTCTTATTTGTGAATTGTGAACCAACTGCACTTTACTTTCAGTGCAGTTCACAGCATAATGCAAAAGCGCTCAGGATTCTTCATAAGCGGTTTTTATATATGACTACGTAGTAGGTTGGATTAAACTGGAATCGACCAAGCTTTTTTGATGTTAATGTCCTTTCACTTATTACTATAACTTAAGCTAAGGAATCGTTATGATTTTTTTCATTTAATGAACACAATCACTACGAAGTAATGATTCTCCGCCTTAAACAGAGATCGGAATCCAAAAAATTGCAATGCAACGACTGCTATAACCATCAAAATCAGGAATTTCTAATTCCGAAAAAGAGACACTTAAAAATAAACAATGCTTCGGTCAAATTCCGCATAAAAACATCACTTATCAGGTTTCTTTGGCGTCTTAGAATAATGGATTTGCGAGTAGGAAATATTTAGTTTACCTACTGAACCTGAAACCTGATTCTAAAGAATTTGGGAATCGTACTTAAAAAATACTAATTGGATATATTTATTTAATAGGCTTATAATTTGCTCAATTTACAATAATAAATGGTGACATTCAGAAGGATACTAATAAATTTTGTACAAAGTTTTGCTGAAGCATAGATAAATCTACTGTTAGGAAACACTAATTGAACTACTGCAAACAGAACACTGTCTTTTATTGAGCGCTATTTCAGTCCCGAATTCATGTGCGAAATGCGTTAATTTGAGGCTTCATGAGCTTTATTTCAGCTTCAGTTCATCAACCTTGACTCTCCATATTCCGTGATTGTAAGGTGATCCCAAATAAGCATACTGCCGCTTGTCATCCACTGTAATCTGGCTAATGGAATGAACCTAAAAAGCATCACAGAACATTTTTCGAATGATTTTAACTGATCTTGTATTTAGGGCGACAGACACATCAAACCAAATTTCAGTACTCAGGTATACCTTTCCATCGGAGTTGTGCAAACTCCCCAGTACTTTACCATGCTGATCTAAATGTACAATGATGGATCTTTTGGGTAAGACCGCCGCCACAGGCTCCAAATGATTAAGCTAAAATATAAAGTATAAAAGGTTGATGGAACTGTCGCATATTATCGTAGAGATAAAAACACGTCAAAAAGTATTACTATTTAAATGCATGTACCAGATTAGTGGTAACAGCTTAGACCAGCAAATAATAGTGGGATGACTTACGTAATATTTTCCTGTACCGGTGAACTGATTTGGAGCAATTGAATCAATGAAGGACAGCGTACCATGCAAAACAGTCGTGATTCGTAAAATCAGCTTTCGAACCCAAGGCAATGGTCCAAGAATGTCAATACCGGATGGAAACTATTTATAAATTTATGGAATATACGGAATACATAGTCCGGCCCAGATCAGGTCTATTTTATCAAGTGTGAGAACTTACATCCGATGTTCGGGTTGCTATAAGACTCACAAGAATTCCACCTTTAGCATCCGTGCGAATATTATCAGGGAAACCAGGAAGCCCGTCAATAAAAATGTCGGATTGCCCTTTCTTATCTCCTTTCAAATAGTATCGGGTTACCCTTGAATGGCAGGTTTCAGAAACAAGGACAAAGTCTTCATTTTGGGACAGCTGAACTCCGTTAGCAAAATGCAGGCCTTTGAGTAATACAGTTGTTTTCTTGGTAGCGGGGTCATACTTCAACAGCCTTTAAAATCC
The DNA here is from genome assembly GCA_009869905.1 of Ceratophysella communis. Classification (NCBI taxonomy): domain Eukaryota; kingdom Metazoa; phylum Arthropoda; class Collembola; order Poduromorpha; family Hypogastruridae; genus Ceratophysella; species Ceratophysella communis. The sequence continues at coordinate 14,874 of VNWX01000461.1, read as the reverse complement.
AGAAATACATATTTTTATGCTAACGAAAAATCATTAGAATCATAAATTTGCTGATGATGCTATTGAAAACTTTTGTACCTTCCGGAAGGTTCCCCCAAAAATTCAATTAAAGTATCCTGCAGAGGATATCGGCTTGAATCGCTGAAGTATATGCTACCATCCTTCGCAATGTCCAAGTCATTTGTCGTGGCAAGCGTCTTCCCATCGATTGGCGTAGTTGCGGAAACCAAAATCTCAGATTTGCCTAGAAATGAAATGCAATCTTGAGTTTGAAGCAGTGCAAAATAGAGTTTCGTCATTGCATTTTGCTCATTTCATTTAACATACCGGAGTCGACATCAAGGCTATGGATTCCATAATAGCTGTCAGCAATGATTAGTTTTCCCTTATTGTCGAATCGCATACCAAGCGGTCGTCCGCAAATTGCCTCTTGGTACTTTCCAGCTATAAAAATTTCAAATTTCGGTAAATAAACTTCGGAGACAGTATAAAAGCGTCGTTGGAATCAAATTTCGTCAGCGTCAACGATGCACTTACCACAGTCTTTTCCGAATCTTCCCACAGGCGTGACCTTTCCATTTTTGATTCGAACTACATCACCTCCTATCAGTCCTGTGTAAAGTTCATCTCCTCGGACTGCCACGGACTCGGGCCCAGTGAATGATCCTCCAAACAAAAGTTCTGCCGTGTCTAGGTTTTTATTAGGTGTCAAAGGGCCTTGGAGTTCCAGGACAGGAGCCAGACTGAAAATATTATGACAAATTTATTTAATGCTAGGCATAATGCTAACTTTCGAAAACTTTATTCAAACAGTTAAAAAATGAAGGTGAATAGTTTGTTTATAATGGTAAATGGTAATGGCAAGTTGACGAGAACCAACCTGTATTTTTCGAATTTAACATCTGGTGGAATGCCTGGCACAAGGAGAACAATGGCCGTTACCACCGTGAAATCAATGATAAATCTTAATATTACGGAGACCGGCCTTGGAAGCGTCATTTTGAAACTATTTACTCCCTTTCTTCACTTAAAGTCACACTTGACCCGGCGAGTGATGACTAATTATGGTTGCTAGTCAGTCAGTAGAGATAGACAGCTGGATCGCTGCACGATGGACTACTAACTAACTAACTGGGCTCTGCTCTGGCAGCACAGGAAAAAAAGCCGGTAGCTGGATACCAAATAGTATAATATTAGTGGTCAGCTGTATATAATACTAATTTGCAAACGTCTTGTGCATTATGTGTGCACTCGTTTCTACAGTTGTATAGGATTATTGCTCGAGTTAGAAGTTAGGTAGAATTTAATTGCCTGGAGATTTTGTCAAGGTCAAGGTGAAAAACCCTGAGAAACAATCGTCCTTCTGCTCTCTTGCCTCTAATATTCTCTATGCTTCAGCATTCAGCATGGCCTCTGCTACTCTGCTTACTTCAAAATATTTTATATACCTTCCCTTCTCATTCTCATTTCTCATCAAGTTTTCACATAGTATGTACTATACTTATCCTCAATCCTCATCCTCTTCTGTACAATGCACAATAATGCTTAGTTAGAACTGGAACTGGAACTTTAGGTTTTAGCAGGAGCCAGAGCCAGACAGGCTCCAGGCTGGAGCCGAACCGAGTTCAAGTTTGTTCAACTTCCGCTACGGAGAACCATCAATCCTGGCAGCAGGATCATCACCCGATCCTGCCCGGAATTTAGATGCTGGGAACCAGATTGGAATTTGGAATGTAAATAATCCTAAATTTAATGCCCAATTATTTTGTCAAGCTTCATTGGACTTTTTCAATCATCCTATGCGGAATACGGATTACTGAGACTGTTTTTTTAGTTATATAATAAAATATGAACATTGTCGACTACTAATAATCGTTGCCTAATTTTAGGCAACGATTATTTCGAGCTGATTGAAGTCTAAAGCGGAACTTAAGTATTGAATTGTTATTCGCTTGAGTAATCGCATTCACATTCATATGCTTGAGAATCTAAAAATGTAGTTAAGTATTTTGAATTGCCTCCCTATGAAGAGAAAAATGCTTCTTGGATTAGGTGTTATTTTCTACCAGCGGATTGGACTAAAATAGGTTTTAAGTTAAATTGATGATATATTGAACCAAATTATTCATGATCGATTGATTGTAGATCTTGAATGAAATTATTATTAAAATCTAATTGCTGAAAATTCTGATGAAAATGGAAAGACTAACTTTTTGAGAGATGCGAATAAGAGAAATAAATTCTGGGCTTTCGTGGTGTAGCGTCAGAAGGAAATTTTTCTATTGGTCACTTTGCTGCAAATAAGCCCAGGAGATTATGCATTTTCATCTTCGCGCCGCCGTTCTACGGTTCCCGTGAAAGTCAAATCCTAGTGACGAATCAAATTGACAAACTGAAAGTATCGTATCTAACTTTGTTTTCAGCTGGTGTCAGGTTCAGGTAGGTGTTATGTTGACAGTTTGACAGTATTCATTGTTATTATTTGGGTAGTTTAGCAAGTCAAAACTCAAATTGTTCATCGGATTGGAGTTATAAGTTCTTGATCTTGACACGAACAGCCACAGTGACAGCGGAGCGGCTGTGGACCCACCATACACGTTATATTACATATTAGTTACTTATTCGGTGTAGAAAATTGGGGCACAGTTATTTATTTGGCAGGTCAACAGACAGTGACTGGAGCGGACGGGAGCGGAAGAGGGCACGGTGACGGGTGAGTTATCGATGTACGATGATAGCAGATACCAGATACTGAACGCTGAACAAGCATTTGCAAATGTTTAATACATTTAAACGTTGTTCCTTTTTCATTTTTCGAATCGAAAAGTTGTTGAATCTGTGTCTCTGTGATATGGTGACTAGCTTACCTCTAATTTCTACAGGTTTCTTCGAGTACTAGAAATGGCATTAAAGACTGATGAAGCTATCCTTCAAATCAAGAATGCAATTGTCAATGGACGTACCGACATCATCAACACAGTTCTCGAAGGATGCAGCAAAAGTAATCCCAAACACAGAATTTAAAAAATTCAATATTATAGTTGATAGTACATACAACATAGACAAACGACTGCTTTACAGTTTTAAATCTTTATCATACGTTGTACGTCTATTGTTTTTTTTAAAATTCACTCACGCTATGATTGGATTTCTTTTACAGTTGGGCTTGATGGATCAAATCTTCGGCAGAAAATTCTTTGTGAAAATGTAGTGCCTGAAGGAACGTTTCTTCATTTGGCTACAAAATTGGGACTTCAGGATGTAACTCGAACTTTGCTCATGGCTGGAGCAGATCCGACAGTTGAAAATAAACAAGAAGAAACACCATTTGAACTCGCTCATTCAGACGCATTGCAACAAGTCTACGTTGAAGAACTACTTCGAGCTACGGCAAATTCTGAGTAAGCATTTACTTCTAGAAAACAGCAGACGGTCTTGCATTTGCATTTGGTTTACTACGCCTACGCATAAACTGTGTTAAATGATTCATTAGCCTTGGGCGAATTGACGAGCTTCTGAAAGCTGGACTTGACCCGAATTCTTGGGATTGTGATGAGAAAAGGAACTCGGTTCTACACTGGGCTGTTTCATTTGCAAATGCAGAAGCTGTTGGATTTATAATTGGTAAATGCATACCTTTGAATCGCGTTCATTATATTAGGTTAATACACCGCGTTTATCGAAAGTGTGTGTAATCTAAACTAAAAGCTTTTTACATCCTTTTAGAGAAAGGTGCGGATGTAAATACAGAGACGAATGAAGGAGTGACTCCCTTGCACGTAAGTTAAGCTATTAAAAAAAATTGCGATAAAATTGTTCGTTTCTTGCTGCAGATTCTCTTTTCTGATTCACGTGGGATCATTGATTTTGCTAATATCTAGGATGCTGTCGATCGTGGCGATATCAAAATTATTGAAATACTGCTCAAGGCTGGTGCTTCACCACTTGTAAAGGCGGAAAAAGGGTGAGTGCATGAACTTGTTAATAACGTAGTTCAATTTATGAACGATGTTCAATTTTGATGAGTACTTAATCTTTTCTTCCGATTAAAATTGATGATATTTTATATTTATAGGAAGTTTGAAGGTCAATCTCCCCTTGATTTGGCTGCCAGAAAGCCTGAAATATTTTCGCTCGTTAGCCATTTTCTAGCGGCTCAATTCAAGACGCGGACTTTGACAAAGCGAAGTTCTTCAATTGATTCTGTTTCAGTTTTTAGTAATGGACCGGAGAGTCCGCCATACAATTCCGCATCATTTCGTTCTACAACCAGGGACAGTCAGTCTGCTTCTGGCGATTTCAATCCCATTATTCATACTGGATTCAATTCTGTAAGTCGAGTTCAAGTAAAACGGTCTATTTTTTGGCATAGCTTTAGTATCTCGTATATCTTTATATGCAAATCTGGTTTCAGGGCTTGGAAGGTGTAATTCGGGGCTTAGAGTTAAAGGCACCGGTTCAGCCTATTGTTACTGATTCGCATCTGTAAGTAATTGCTAATTGTATCCTGCTTAATTTAAACTATTAGTTCGAACTACTTATAACTACTGGTATTTGCTCTACTTGAAATATTCCCTTCTTTGGAAAAATCAAGACGCCAAACCGATATCATACGAACTCGTTTAAACTATTTTTCAGTGAAAGCTAAGTTCTTTAGACTTTCGGAACAACCAGAAGGCATTTTTTCTTTCAATTTAAGACTTAATCGGTTTTGGCTTTTCGCGAGGAAATGTCTATTATTAGCTTAATTTCTTATTTTAAATCGAATTTTGACGTTTAAAATACAAAGATCCAATCTATGGCCACAACCAAAACACTTGATGTGCCTGGAAGGCTTACAGTTCCGTCCTGAAAAAGTTCTCCATGTTTCGTTGGTAAAGACAGAAATATCAGCTCATCGGTGAGTCCATGTTGACATACAAGTATTACGTGGCACAAGTTTGGTATTTTTCATTGTTTTTACTTACTACATCCACCGTGCAGGATACTGGATGTATTTAGTAATCATAAAGACGTATTTGAAAGTCTTGGATTTCGTGCCACATGCTCACAAATTGAAGGAACGTCCGGGTCCATCGTTAACACTCCATTCCATTCCAGTCAAATTCAATGCTGTGTGAATTCAGAGATTTTATCTCTTCCGAATTCTTATCGACTTCATATATCGAGTCAGAAAGTAAATGCAACACAACATACGACCGACAGATAGCACGTGCCAATTTTCTGTGAGGTAGTAAAAAGATGTTTTTCTCGTAAATAGGTCCGAATAACAGCAGCTGACTTACATGGACTCCGGTACGCCATTTGCACATTTCTTCAGCTCCTGACCTTGTATTCACAAGATGGGGAAACTATTGGTATTCCACCATTAATTATCAACGATCATCCTAGGTAAAGCAAGAAAGCCACCTAACCAATCAACTGATATGGAAATCGCGAGATAGGCAGTAAATTATGTCATTTTTATTCTCAGTCTAAAACACCGTGCGGTATTCATTGATGTATCTCAGGAACGAATCCCCACCATTGTAAGCTCGTTGATAAAATTTTTATACAGTACACGCCTGTATTTCGGTATTTAATAATTTGATTCTTATACAATTCCAGGCGAGTTTGTACGAAGTTATTCGGTCATTGTCGCTTCTAAAAATTAACTACCTTCATCTGCACACTCGCTTTGACAAAACTGGAGCCTTGCTGTCATACACTAAAGGGTATGAAAGTATACTTATGTCGATTTCACCAGGAATTTGAATTATATATGTGTCTGCATTTTATGCGTACAGAGAAATCATTGCCATTGATCGCTGGTGTGAGGATGTTGGAATAACTCTAGTCCCAGCTATTGACATCCCATGCAATGTTACAAGTGCGGAATTCTTTCAGAATATCAAGCCCGTGTTACATGACACTTTGCCTTGCTTTGCTTCCAGCAAGTAATTATTTTCTTATTTTAACTGTCTGTATTCTGTATTTCGTCTGACAATGGTGATCTCACTCCTCACCTCAATTTATGCTAGATACATTCATATTGGACCGCAACTAACTGCCCTTATATTCACTCCGGAGAATGATCAACTCGATCTGGGATTCAATGCGGTCTGGGATTTCATACCAGCCTCGCAGTCCGAGAGCATTGTGATGCTATGCTACAACGCAGTTCGAACCCGTATTGTTAATTCTTCAGCTCTCCTTCATGTGCCCTATAATGTCATCTTGGTCGAGTACGGATTTCAGGTACTTAAAGATTAAGTTTATCCTGTTTTCCAGCGCAGCTTGGACTTAAGGGCTCTGTTGCGAGCGGTTTCACCATTGTTTGTTCGAAATCTTAACTGCGAACTGAATCAAACTCAGAAATGAGTGTAATTATGAATCAGTGCGAGATAGAACATATAATAAACCTGTGCTTCCGAGGAGTTACTGGTCGAAGATTATTGACCATAACTTTATTTACGGCACAGACAATCATTGTTTAGATAGACTATTAATCTAGCAGTTACAATTAGTCATTTTTTACATTGCAGTACGTACTGCTGCTAAACCATATTTTAACTGAATTGTAGGCGGATTATAACTTTGCCCCTTCAATTCAAGAACTAACTCAAAATGGATGCAACTCGTGTATTTGTGTGGGAACAGCAGCTTGGAGCAGGTAATTTAATCCGACTTCTAACGTGAAATGCCTGATAAAGGATAACATTATTATTATTATTCTACGATTTTGGTTTTGAGTAGCTTGGCTGGCTGTCCGGAAGCAGCACTGTGCAATATATATCACGGAACTATGAATGCTGTCAACAATTCTAGTGGTATCGGCTTAATCGTCGCAAATTGGTCCGGAAGCTGCAATTTTACTCCGAAGCTATTTGCTTGGCCAGGTTTCTTTCTGGCATCCGGACTCTCCTGGAACCATCAAACTCATTGGGTTCGGTTTCAAAGTTTTTAAATCCGTTTGAAGGAAATTTTCTCGGGACTCGTTCGCATCTTTCTTTACTTAACCTACTATAATTACAGGAGTACTTGCAAGGATCATTGGCCAATTTGATGAGTACTTACGTTCTGAATGACAAATCGGGCATTTGTGGTCAAGTAATTCTACAGTTGGGTTGTACAGAATCGAACTTGTTACGTGTGGGCCTGAATCAAGTATCAACGGATATGACTAATCTTCCGCCTGCTAGTGGAACAATTCTCTATCAACTTCTCACAGATCCAGACAGCGTAACTTTAGATCACTTAACACTGGAGTCTTTCATCGTAAGTTACAGCAACTTTGTTTTCACAGTTCCTAACCAACAACGCAGCTCATAAGTTTTAAGAACTTTCTATTTCGGAAATTAGAAATGTATTCGATCTATCAAAAAATGTCAGTCTACGCTGTTAATGGAATCCAAGATGCCACGAGTCAACAATCCAGTTTTTGAGGAACTGTGCCTAACATTGGAGTTAATGCTTTTAGCTTGCAAGTAAGAGTCAGCACTCAGCTCTAATAACCCTATGGCACTTCATATTCTTCTTTCTTCTTGCTGAATTTTAATTACTAATTATTTTATTTCAGAATTGGAAGAAGCCTCTTACTTGCTGGAATAAATCCAAGAAGTAACATGGGGTTGACTGTTGTTAATTTGGGAATATCGAACTTACCTCCAACCGTTCGAACTGACATCGCCAACAAGTATGTTTCCGTTATCCAGCAGCTCCTTTAAAGCCTAATGAAACCAAGTTGAATTATTGTTGTTTTCTTGATTCCCAGAATGCTTATCCTAAGCGAAGAATATCAACGAATTTGGATGCTTCAGAACTATCCTCAAGGATTGGAAACTTCATTGTTCACTTTGACTTCTGTATTGCAAAGATTCATTCCGGATTCTTCGAGACTTTTGACCGGTCGCATCTCTTCGACATCTTCTTTGCCCGGTACTACAACCAATGGTCACTGCCATGAGCCTACTCCTTAACCATTAAGTTTGAAGTTCAATCACACATTTAAAAATCCAGCGATTACATATGATAATGCGGTAAACGATAATTTATTCAAAGCAATAACTCTACAAACTAATTATTACAGAATGTACCATGGATTAATAATTTAAAGTAGGTAACTCCTGAACGTGAAATCCGAAATTCTATAAGGAAAACTCCCACCCCAAAGTAAATGCAATGTTATCCTAGAACATGGTGAATTTAAGTGTATAATGTCTCATTTAAAATCTTAGTACTCTTGCTCGTCAACAGTATCAGCAGCGACTTCTGCGTAATCCTTTTCCAATGCGGCCAAATCCTCACGAGCCTCATTAAATTCTCCTTCTTCCATTCCTTCTCCGACGTACCTGGAGTTAGCAAGAATTCGAAAGCTGTGCTTCACATGCATAATTAGATTTCATTATGACGAGAAAATGTAGAGTCCACTTACCAATGTACGAAAGCCCGTTTAGCGTACATTAAATCAAACTTGTAGTTGAGATTAGCCCATGCCACGGAAATTGCAGTTGTGTTTGAGAGCATACAAACTGCCCGCTTGACCGCGGCCAAATCTCCACCTAAATTAATGCACCATGATTTTTAATAGTTTTAAACCAAAGCGAAATATAATACTGTCAGTTTATGCAAACCAGGAACAATCATTGGAGGCATATTATTTATTCCCACTTTGAATCCAGTCGGACACCAGTCCACAAACTGAATTTGTTTTTCTAATTTGATTGCCGCAATAGAAGAATTTACGTCTTTGGGTACAACATCCCCACGATATAATAGACAGCAAGCCATATATTTTCCTAGAAAGTTAAAAATGCAACGCCAAAAGAGCTATGGCTTCACCATCACATTAGAACTGGATTTTAGGGCATTTAACATACCCTGACGTGGGTCGCATTTAACCATTTGATTTTGTGGTACGAAGCACGCCCTGGTAATATTTTGCACGGTAAACTCCTCGTGATTCGATTTTTCTGAGCTTACAATCGGAGCATATGTTACAAGGGGAAAATGGATCCTCGGATATGGAACAAGGTTTGTCTGAAAGTTTAAGCCAATTGAAACATTTAATTGTAAATGGTTACTTGACTCAGATAAGCTCTGAATTAGCTCAATAATTAACGTGATACCTGGAACTCCGTCAAATCAACATTCAGAGCCCCATCGAAACGCAGCGATGCCGTAATCGAAGATACTACCTGGCCAATTAGCCCTGAAAATTTTAACATAATTTTTCGTATCACCCATTTCCTTCGAATTACCTGCTCCAATACCTACGGTTAAGATTCGTGTAAGATGGGCGTTCAATTCCAAGATTACTCCTACATTCTTGACTCAGATAAGCTCTGAATTAGCTCAATAATTAACGTGATACCTGGAACTCCGTCAAATCAACATTCAGAGCCCCATCAAAACGCAGCGATGCCGTAATCGAAGAAACTACTTGCCCAATAAGTCCTGAAATTTATAACATAATTTTCCGTATCACCCATTTCCTTCAAATTACCTACTACAATCGAAAACTGCCTACGGTTAAGATTCGTGTATGATGGGCGTTCAATTCCAAGATTATTCCTACATATGTCATAAATGGCTTCATTGTCCACCATGAAAGAACAATCAGAATGCTCTAACGTAGCGTGAGTAGTGAGAATGCTGTTGTACGGTTCAACGACGGCAGTAGAAATCTATTATCATAAATGGCTTCATTGTCCACCATGAAAGAACAATCAGAATGCTCTAACGTAGCGTGAGTAGTGAGAATGCTGTTGTACGGTTCAACGACGGCAGTAGAAATCTAGAGAAAAAAGTAAATTGTATGTATTTTGTCCCTTCGGTGCGGTGGATAACGTTGTTGTTACAAACATGAGGCGCTGGATAAATGGAGAATTCCAATTTTGATTTCTTTCCGTAGTTCAGGGCTAATTGTTCCATGAATAGCGAAGTGAAACCTGAGCCAGTGCCTCCACCAAAGGAATGAAATATGAAGAAGCCCTGCAAACCCGTACACATTTCGACCAACTTCCGGACTCTAGGGTTTTATGAGATTGTAAATTGCAAATCATGAATAATTATTGTTTTGAAACGGAAACGGAATGAATATTATTTTCATGAATTTCAACAAATAGCGCACCTCTCCATAACTAATTCGATGAGCTCCTTTCCACATGTGTAGTGCCCTGCAAACATGAACATGAGTCAATTAACCAAAGTTTAATACACCTATATTTACGTAGAATTCAATTCTGCTTATTTGGGTACCCCTAGCATAATTATTTGCAGCGTCTTCTTTTCCGGTAATGAGCTGTTCGGGATGAAATAGAGACCTGTACGTGCCAGAACGCACTTCGTCTGCAAAAAATGGAAATTTGAAGCATATATTAGGCCAACGTGTAAAAGGTACCTAACTTTCAAACGTTAAGCTTTTTTGCTATACCCACAACAGTGGGCTCCAAATCCACAAAAATTGCTCGTGGAACATGCTTTCCAGCTCCCGTTTCGCTGAAGAAAGTATTGTAAGAATCTTGGCAGGACCCGACCGTTGTATCCGACGGCATTTGTCCATCTGGAAGGATTCCATGTTCAAGACAATAGAGTTCCCAACAAGAGCTTCCCATTTGGACTCCCGCTTGGCCAATATGAATTGACAACACTTCACGCTATGTAATTGTTCAGAACGAAATTATATTATATCCATAAAATTAATAGCTAACATAATACGAATCATTTAGCACTACTTTATTGATCAAATTGTGCAGAAATGTCCATCGATTTCGCTAGTCAAGCGAGATCAATCTCAATGTCTTGAAAATTAAATACTAGCCGGATGTAGCCTTACCATTTTGATCGAATTGTACAGCCCTAAATGAAACGGAAAGGCCTGAATACACCCTCAACGAATAGATTTAAATCAGGGACTACCTAATAAAATTTTTGCATGAATAATTTAAAGCTGAACTAAATTCATTTACAGATTATTTAATTGGTTAGCCACATTTCCTCTCCAGATAAATAGCAGTAATTAGCAAGAGGAATATCTGCGGTGAATCAAAATACAAAGTTAATTCAATATGTAGTTGAGATTGAGAGTTAATACGAAACTCCAGGCTCTAAAGACTCATCTATGAAGTCATCAGGAAAACAAATGATACCATTGGAAAGAGCATTGAATCTTGGTTATAAGATCAGCTTTTTAAATTGTCGAATCGAATGTACGAAATCGGAAATTTTATGCTAATGCATCGCCAAATACACATTGAACTAGCTCGAGTCACAAACGTATACTTGAGTCACAAACGTTCAAATTCTGTACCAGAAGCATCTAATATCTAATTTATCTGTGTAAATGCCATTTATCGTGTATGTAGAAGGGGAGGATCAAAAATTTGCAACAGTAAAATCGTATGCTAATGTACAGTATAGACTATAAGTAAGAAAAAGTCAAAATTTGACCCGATGCATTGGAACCACGGAAGTGCTCCCGGAATATTTAATGAAACCTGTTTGTTTGCACATAAATATTACGATTCCGAAGTACCACAATTTGTCAACACCGTTTAATTTCATGGACATTTTTGCACCATGATTTTATCCAGGCTGTAAATTGTAAACCAATTTTCAGTACATTATATTCTGCGTTGTATGTAAATGAAGCTAATAGCTAATTTGTATAACATATCAGTACGCTTCCTGCTATCAGTTATAGGTTATAGAGTTGCCATTACCAATACGAAAAGTGATAAGATACTGACTGCTCTCTGCCTGAATGCCGAGTCGCGTCGATTTCCTTTATCAAAGTTTGAGTATTAATCACGCTGGCAAGGAAGAGATAAGATATGGCCAATGTATTATATTATTTCTAACACATGTGTATTAGACCTAAAGTAAGTGAGAATCAATAAAAAGGTAAACTGATCCTCCCGTCTTTTGGGAGGCACTCGCGTTCGAAGCGCAATACTGCTTATTCATTTAGCTATTAAAATTTTTCTTACCTGTTTCTTAGTACCGAAAAAGAAAGTATTAGTTTACATCAAAAAATTTCACAACTCCACCTTCAAATGAGCCCAAATTCGTGTATAATACAATTTTATACCAATTATTTACCAAAATAACAGCATGGATTTGTTTGGTGTGGGCGGTCGGCGGGCATCGTAAGTAATAGTAAAATTTGTTTTATCTAGTCCAGGCAGTCTTCTGTGTGGTCAGAAATAACCAGACATGATTTGTAATTTGTAGTTGTGGTGTCATTAGTAATTACTGCACTCTTTACAAATAGAAGATGATTCATTATTACAGGAGGGCTGGAAAGACTTTATATAGCCAATTGGAACTTAACAAAACAGCGTCCCAGGCGGATATTAAACGGCAATACAGAAAATTAGCCTTGAAGTATCATCCTGACAAGAACTCCGGCAGCTTGGAAGGTGCGGAAAAGGTTCGTTTATCTGTGCTGACGCAAAGCATCCAGCATGCTTGCCAAAAAATACCAGCACTAGTAACGTAGTAACATCTTAATGTTTGATATGTGTTGAGAAGTTTTATGCTCCCGTTGTTTGTACATTGTACACTGATTGCACATTGCAAGGTGCGGCAGAGGTCCATTTCCAAAAGGCTACCGTGGTGGCAGACAAGGAAAAATAAAACAAAAAATAATGGTTTTACATCGAAACTTCTTCTCGTCCAAAAATGCTTCTTTCGAAGATTTTGGCTTCAAAACTTTTCCCAAGGATGCAGTAATTAATTGGTATTAATTTTAAGATTTAAAAGGACGAAAATACCGCTGCAAATTTTTGGCGTGGTAAAAAATTCAGTAATTATTGGGGTTCCAGTTCCAGGAGTATTTCTCTTTTGTAAACACGAACTTGATAAATTATGCATCCTGCTCCTACGCTCTTTATCAGCGCCTTATCAATTGTTCTTAATTTTCAATCCGGTTTTCCAGTTTAAGGAAATCAACAAGGCGTATCACACGCTTACAGACCCAAAGAAGAAAGAAATCTATGACAAGTACGGCTCATTCGGGCTTCAATTAGCAGAGCGAGTAGGGGAGGACAACGTTAAAACTTATGTCAACCTATCCTCCTGGTGGTGTCAGTCCCTGGTGATTTGTTCGGCCATATTCACACTCGGTTGCTGTTGTTGCTGCTGCTGCTTTTGCTGTGGAAAATGTTTCTCGAAGGAAAATGAAGATGTAATTAATTTCTGGATCTTATAGTTATTACCATAATTTATTTCTTAATTTAAATTGCATCTTTTTGTTTTATACCCAATACCAAAAGAATCCTGACCTTGAAACTGACGTGGAAGGCTTGGAGAGAGAAGCAACAGATGAAACAGGTTTCTCGCAGTTCAGCACAACAACAGAACAACCGCGCTCAACTTACAACAATGGAAACAACATCTATGTAATACCTATGCCGCAGACAGGCACATAAATTTACAAGCGAGTCTTTCAGAATGTTTGATGTTGATACACATCCCTGTGGCTGAAGTAATTACCTTATTTTGCTAATAAACGACCTGAGTTTCTTAGTTTCCTAACCAAGCCGATATTGCAAAAAGAAGAAACGCTTTTGAATATTCAAATGGTGGGATAAAACATATTTAGTAACAATCAACTATTGTTATTCTTCGCCGTTACTGTCGAAATCAAGTTTTATCATTATAGATGCTGCTCATCAGCTTCGGAAGTTTTGATCAGGGCGACAGAACGGCTATAGGATATTCGTGTGTGTAATACATTAGTCGTAATCGTTGCAATAATTATAGTACAAATACGATTTACGCCGTTTTTCGTAACACTGCTGTACCGCAGCAGCAGCAGAACTGCACTGCTGCGGCGGCGGCAGCAGCAGAAACTGCACTGCGACGACGCGACAACATCAGTAACTGCACTGTGGCGGAAGCAGAAACTACTTTGGACCAGCTGAAATTGCACTGCGACGGGAAGCACAAACTAGGCGGCGAAAACTAAACTGTAGCGGCAGCCGAAAACACCTGCGCTGCGGCAGCAGAAACTGCTCTCCATTGGCGGGAGGAAACTGAAGAAAGCGCACATTGTTCTGCGGCAGCAGCAGAAATTGTTTTGCGGCAGCAGCAGAATTGTTCTGCGGCGGCAGCAGAAACTACTTGCGGTAGCTACTCTGAGGCAGCTACAAAAACTGCTCCACGGTAGCAGCAGAAACTACTCTGAGGCAGCTACAAAAACTGCTCCACGGTAGCAGCAGAAACTACTCTGAGGCAGCTGCAAAAACTGCTCCACGGTGGTAGCAGCAGAAACTACTCTGAGGCAGCTGTAAAAACTGCTCAACGGTAGCAGCAGAAACTACTCTGAGGCAGCTGCATCCGCATTGCAGTTGTACAGTTTCTTCCGATGCTGCTGCTGCCGCAGCAGAAAGTGCACTGCGGCAGCAGCAGCAGAAACTGCAATGCGGCAGCAGAAACTACAATACGGCAGCAGCAGCAGCAGAAACTGCAATGCGGCAGCAGCAGCAGCAGAAACTGCAATGCGGCAGCAGCAGCAGCAGAAACTGCTTTGCGGCAGCAGCAGAAACTGTACTGCAGCAACAGCAGAAACTGCACTGCAGCAGCAGCAGCAGTAGAAACTGCACTGCGGCAGCAGCAGAAACTGTTTGCTGTAGCAGGCGGCAGCAGAAACTGCAATGCGGCAGCAGCAGCAGCAGAAACTGCAAGGCGGCAGCAGCAGCAGAAACTGCAAGGCGGCAGCAGCAGCAGAAACTGCAAGGCGGCAGCAGCAGCAGAAACTGCAAGGCGGCAGCAGCAGAAACTGCACTGCGGCAGCAGCAGCAGCAGAAACTGCTCTGCGGCAGCAGCAGCAGCAGCAGAAACAGCTCTGCGGCAGCAGCAGAAACTGCAATGCGGCAGCAGCAGCAGCTG
>VNWX01000460.1:0-21789 GCA_009869905.1 Ceratophysella communis | reverse complement strand
GGTCACTGGGTGCAACCCCTGCACCCAGTGAAAAAATGAAAATAGGGCAGAGTATTGACCAACCTGGTACAAGAAATGAACGGTTGTCAAGGGACCTTGCTCCAACCCTTCCCATTTGTTATGCTTGGCTTATCAGCGAGATGGAAACTGCCTATAAGATTAGTATGGATTAGCTTTGCTTAGGCCTAGGGAAAGTTCAACAACTTTTTGTTCTTGTCATTGTCACCCTAACAAGATTGTGTGTTTCGAGTATTAGTCAGATGTCATTTTAGACTTTGAATAGGGGTCTCAAGGGTTGATGTCGCGTGTATCCTGATTCGCATGCAGCGTAACGTCACGTGTCAATCAATAAATTCGGATTTCTTACATATAGCACTTTCAGGAATTATGACACGTCCTGTCAATGTCCCTGTTTTGATAAATACTTCCGCGTTTGAGCCATTATCGACGTTTGAATTAATGTTTCTATTTTCCTGTTATTTTATTTATTTAGACAAAGACCTCGTACGACGACAAAGCAAGTGACTACGAAGACATTTGGTCTCCACAATACGCTGTTAAAAGTGGAGCAGGGACACCGCAAGCTGCCCCCAGACTTTCTACTTTCAAACCTGACCTCATCGCCTCTTCCCTGGGCTCTGACTTGGACACGCTTTACAAGAAGAACCCACGCTCTCAGTTCCAATCGCTCTCTTCTGTAAACAACAATAACGAGTCTGGAACTACGCCTACGCAGCTCAATAATAGTAAAAATAATCGGCTCAGCTTCAATGGAAATACTTTGAATATGAATACGATTCAGACTCAACAAGTTAATTTGAAAGAGAAGAACTTACCAAGTCCAATTGACAAGCCAATTAATAAGAATAACGTGAGCAAATCAAAGTCCTCGCTTTACTCCGAACCCGTGGACGCCATTGTATTCCGACGGTTTACAAATTACCGGCATTCGGAGCCAAATATCCGCTGGTCACAACCCGCCATGATGTCCCTAATCAATGTTACCAATCAGTTACCAGATATTCCCCATAGCCCTGTTCATCAAAGCGAAGAACAACCCGGAATTAAGAAAACAGCGCAGCATACAAGCAGTTTAGCAAATGTGAATACTGCAGAAAATTCTAAGAATAATAATCGGAACGCTGCGACGAATCAGAAACAGCGGAATCAGTCCATGACCTGTGTGAGTGTGGACAATTTGTGTCATCTTCGAGAATTTCGGAAGAGATCTAAGAGCAAACTTAATTGCGGGGGTGGAGGCATGGAAGCCAGCGAAGATGAGGAGGAGCCTATTCTGGAAAATAAGCCTTTGACGGAAGAGCCTATTCGAATTGTTCCGGTTGCGAGTAATACTGCGGATACGAATAAGAATTCGCGTAAGTTTTTGAATTTATTAACTTAATTTTGCATGCGACAGACAACCAAACTGACTTTGTATTTATATATTTCCAGTCAAACCACAACCCGCCCCAAGAAAACGCCTAACAGAAGATCACCGTGAAGAGCGTACCATGCTGGACATCTCAAACAATCAATCGTGGAGACTTGACAGATCCTGGGAATTTGTTGAATGGGAAAAGAACGAAGAAGAGAATCAAAAGCTTCTGGAGAAAGCAGCTCAAAAGTTTCCTGTTCAACAGATTTCTCCAAATAACAATTCTGGACTCTTGGACTCCGACACAATGTCTCAGTCTGAAGAAGCTCTGAATAATAATCATCCTAGTTTAAATCTCCATCGTTTTTCACGATATGACAATCTGGAGAGTCGTGAAGATGAAGAGGAAGTGGCTGGGTCGTTCGGAGAAGGAGAAGAATTGTCGGATATTGACCGTGAAGAAAAAATCTCGGCTCCTTGGGATTCATCCAAATGGGAACATTTACTACGCATTGTTTCTGAGTCTACTCAACAGTTGGATTCGATTCAAGTGGTGGAAGGGGGTACGTTAGAAATGCCGGCTAAGAATCAAGGTGGTAGTCTGACCAGTGACAAATTTCGAAATCGAGAGAGTAAGATTATTCCGGATTCGAAGCAAAGGGTAAATTAGCATATATTTCGTAATTTTGCGAAATCGCGCGGTAAATATGCAATTATTTTAATTAAATTGGCCGGAATAATTTGCTTCCAGATCTCAAAAGTCATCGAAGTTAGCGGAAACGTGGAGAAAGCGGGGAAAGCGATTACCAGCGTTGTTCGCGATTTGGCGAAAAGGGAATCTGGGGTTTTCGGTCCGACTCTAAAAAGCTTCATTTCCTGTACAATTGCGGCCAAGATTCAAGATCCTTTCGTAAGCCATTTTTGCCGAATTCTCCGAAATTACATAATTTCATCCGATTAATTTTACGATTACTTTCTCTTTCAGTATGTGATGCGAAATATCAGACAATTCATATCCGGCATGAAGAACTATTTAGTCGGCCCGGAAATTTGTGACTTGAAAAATGAAATCAAGAAACAGACTGAACTCTTGAGTGACTGTGAATTCCTAAATATTGATGCAATTCTGGAAGAAGTATTGGTGGATTTGGTTATTTCACCGCTCAATGAACATGTTCGGGGTTTGCTGCAAATACATCATGCGAGGAGCAATGAGCCCTTGAAATTAACTCAAACTTGTCTTCTATCAACTTTCTCTTCTAATCCGAGTTCAATCCATGAGATTCAAAAACAAGAAGCTCAGGAAAAACTGAAGCAGCTTATTCAGGGCTTGGAAGAGGCTATTTCACCGATAAAGAAGCTGGATAAATGGAATGAGTTCGTTTGTCAGGTTAGCAATACATTTGCTGTGATAAGTCATTTGCGAAATCGTTCATTAAATTTTGTATTTTTAACGAAATAGGTTCAAGAAATGGACAACTATTCCTCCGAGTCATTTTTGCCATTTCTCGCCGACGTTCTGGGTTCAGGTAAATTAAAATTAAGATAAAATTTGTTTTAAAATAAAAAGGTATGTTCATGTTCATTGGAGCTGGAATTTTCTGATTTCCACAGTATGCTCCTCGAATATAGCTTCACACGTCGACTACATGATCGGCCTTCTTCCGCATTCACTGGCAGAGCAGAACAATTATTCGATCTCCGTTTTACAATCAGCATTAGCAGCTCTCAAATCCAGAAGAGATCGACAAGGAAGTCAAACCCTGACCTCGATTAAAGTTATTGTTCCTGACGAGCGGAATGGCACTCTGATAAGGTGCGAATTCGATTATGGCTCAAGTACTAATTGAAATGCCTAAACTAATCGTATACATAACACAAACACTAATTATTACTAACATATATTATATTCGCCTATTATTTTAAAAATTTTGCCAGATTTAAAATAGCACATTATTAGCAGCAAATTGTAGTTTGTAATATTGGTCTAAGCTTCTAAAATAATGGGCAAATCATAATTAATTTCTACTGTTACCGGGCCATATATTCTAAATTAACGAGCTACTAATAATAAAGCTTGAGCTTATACAGAGAACATTGTTTATTTAAAGATATTGAAACCGAATCATTTTATTTACGCTCTTGGAATCGTATCCTACTTCATTGTACGCTATTTCTTGACTTCTCTAGCTTCTCATAGGGCCGTAGTTAGACTCCTAATAGAGCCTAGGATTGACTGAAGTTATGTGTCTACCTTATTGGGCTAGATGTTAGAACACCCTCGATAATGATACTGCCCACTAAATTGTGTCTTCCGTTGAAGCAAAGCTTCCAAAACACCTCGTCGACAAAAGACTGTCATTTGAAATCTGCAAATTAATTTGACTATAAATTAATGAAAACGAAATTTTGTATTAGGAAAATGGTTCCAATCCGTGAAACGACGACGACGAAGGATGTAGCAAAAATTGTTGCTTCCAAAGCTGGAATTGCAAATCCAGGGGACTATATTTTGGTTCGAATTAAGGATGGAGAAGGTACGCATTGGAGCGGACATGTAGAACCGCTAACTATAATAATTTATTTACTTAATTCTAATTCAAATGTCAATTTCTAAATTTTTTCAGAACGGCCTTGCCCCGACGGAGAACTGGTATCATCATTTATTGAAGAAGACTCCAAAATGGCACTGGCCTATCGACGTGTTGATGCTAAAATTGGATGGCCGCAGAAAATGAAGTATTGAAAATTCAAAGCGACCGTGGACCGTGGCTGCCGTGCGTCCTATCCAGCGTACCACTACGTTGTGTACAGAATTTCATCTCAGATTTAATATTTGCATTTTGCACCTTAATCGTAGGTATTGTATTTTGTAATCCAGCACCCATAATTAAAAAATTGAGTTGTGCCGTTGTTTCTAAATCCCCTGTCTCCTGTGATAATGCTGATTAGAATCTAAAATTAACTCGTTTTAAGGCCTATTTATTAATACGAATAGGAAAAGGTTCGAATATCTCAGGATTTTAAGGCCGGAAGTGAAAGCCATGCCCCATGCCAGACCAGGAACAATCATTAAAGAATGCTTAATACTTTGTGCAATATTGATAAGTCGTAGGATTTTAGATTTAGTGAATATTTTTAATTCAGACTACGAATTTCATGTGCGATTAATGTGCCAAGCCAGTTCCTGCTGAGCTGTGCCTGTAAATCGCATATGCAGTCCGTATCCGAATCGAAAAACCCTTGACCAAAGCTTAGATTAAGTAATTCAAATAATTCTGACCTACTATACTTTGTAACTGTGCCCCTCTAGACCATTTTAATCTAGTATTTTTTACTAAATATGCATACCATGGAACTAGTCAACTCACTGCAATGAGTATGTATATGACTATTTAAATGCCTAAAATTAGTGTTGTGCGTTAAATCATTTTTAAACTCGAATAAGGGCACTTTTTTTGAAAAGTAATTTATGCAACGTTAATTTATGCACTGTACACACAGCCTATGTATTTCTATGAACTATGTGTACTTCGGCAGCTAGTAACTTCTCAGGCAATTGCCATTTTTACTGCCAAGTATAACTTTCGAATTTCAGTACGGCACTTTGCGACGCTATTGTTTGATGATTCAATGAAAAATACTTATCTTTCTACGAATCTTCTTTTGAATAAAATGAAACAATTGTTGACTTGAAAAATATGGAATAATGACGCCATGTAAGTGTTTATTCTTAGTGTAATTAAGATTCACGAGCTAATTAATAATTATACAGGTGCTAAAGCTTCTATTCTTCTAAAACTTCTCACAATTAGCACCAGTGTACTGAGTACATATTTCATCCCGTGTTAATTCTGAATAGATTTTATCTCTCTGCAGCCCAGCCCCTGCCACCAAATTATGTAAATTACAGTAATTGGTTCCAGAGTCCAAAACGGCGGCGGGCCAAGTCCGGGAAGTTGAGTAGCCCTAAATTAGCAATTTACGAATTATGACGTACTTGTCAGAAATTTTTTGTAGATAATTACTGTATTTACCGTCACATGGCATCCGCCCGTGGAGGAAGGGTAAAAATTGAATAGGAGCTCGTATTCGTAAGGTTTACCAGGAGTCTTGTGCGTGGCAGTCAGATTGTTTCCGTCAATGGACTCCAGCTGCAGTTTGATAATTGGCAATTATAAGGTGCATTTTTATGCTTAAATATATAATTGCCTTAATTACCTTATAAAGGCATTTTTGTCCTGCACCGCAGGTCTCGTTAGTTTTCCATAAGCCAATTTGCTGAAGGAGCTTTTCAGTCACGGCATTACAGGGTTGGCTAAGCGTCCTGTATAATTTTGAAAATGAATATATTAAAAGAAACGCCGTGCAATTGTACTCGATTAAATAAAATTAAGAAAACCCGTAAATTAAAAAATATTTGCAGATCGTGCACGATTCTTATCCCGAAAATTTTGTTTGTGCTACATGAATTTTGGATCTAAAAAAATTACCAAGTAATATTACAGGAAGCATGGCTCGGGTACCGAAGAGTCACTGGATTCCGAAACAGGCAAGATGCCGTGAGTCCAAATAAAATACAAATGAAAATGAACCCGGTACCCATCAGGATTCTCGTTTTCAACGTGGTTGACCAACCTCCGATCCAGCAGTATTTTTTCCAGATTCCTTTTTGACCTGAAAATTAATTTATCGAACAGCATAAGAAAATATTTGGTTACAGTCAAAATCGACGCTTTTTAAGAAAATAAATAAAATTTCTTAAATCGGGTCTAGTGTTCGCTATTAGCTTCACTAGGCTTGTTAGAAAGAACAAATGCTTACCTAAATACTTATCGTATTTACATAAATCTTCCTTAACTTAATTCACACGGATTTACAGCAATAAAACACTCAGCACAACCTAGCCCAAAATTATTTGAACTAATATTATAAAAATAATTTACCCTTAGGTTTCTGTGCCTGCCAGTAATTGTATAACTATTTTGACACGTGCCGCAGTACAAATCCTATATACCTGCAATTCAAGCAAGCTACTGACCTGTAGCCGCATAATTTGCAACTCTAAAGCAGATAGCGGTAGCGGTACCTCGAGTACAATATATTTATTGATTTGCATTTCACACTGAACTAACCAGTTAACTGATTGACATGTAGCCCTCAAGATGATCAGTGCCTATATTCCGTAACATTGCATTCGAATATTGCATAACTTGCGAAATTATAAGCCATCATGCTATGTAGAAAATGTAAAAAGAATGGGACACACACAAACACCTGTCTGCTTGCCTCGGGGTAACAAGAAAATAACAATAACAATGGTTTTACTTCGAGGCCGTCGCAGTTATGCATAATTAAGCAATTAAACTAGACAATCAGATTTAATACACGTCCTGGGAATATTAAATCTCCAGTATATCTTATATACGTTTTTATTCATGAGGCATTTTACAAATATTAATACACAATAGGTAGGTACTTGCAAATTGTAAACAGGTAACCAAACGCAGGCAAATGGAGAAGCATTGTCTGTCTAGTGTGTTATTTTTGCTAGCTTGTATGCGTAGGCCTTGAACTTTAAATTTGTCGACGATTTTCCATGTGATTTAAAGTTATAATGCGAAATAGTAGAGTTAAATAAATAAATTTTTCTTACTAAATCCGACTTTTCGCCGGCTGAAGACCAGTAAATCCTCGTTTCCGTTTCCGTTCTCCATGTTTCCTTCAAAATGGCACCTTCAGACTGACCGGTAAGCTAATTTTGACTTCCAGTTTCCAGAAATAAGCCGACTGGCATCGGCACTGACAGAACCCACCTTTATTAGCGGTAATCGATTTCTAAATCAAATACGATTATGTCTTATGGCCAATGGCCCTGATACTATATGCGTAGATATAAGTAGTAATTTTGCAATTATTTTAAGCGTCCTAATTTCCACCTTGACGCATCTTTGATTTTTATATGGCAAACTTTTTTGTATGGTCTTCCGATCGGGCTTTAGTTCAGAAAAAAGAAAACATTCGAATATTGACTAAAATAGTTTGGTTATGGCTTGACATGTAGCAGAAAATTGATTACCCTAAGCTTATGCGATGCCTGAAAATTCTGAAAGAAGACAGAAAAATATAACTCTAGAGGATTATTGATTGATTCTGAGAGCATTGATGTCATGTGTCAGAAGGGATTGAATCAATTTTAACTTTTGTTTTATTAAGAATTACAGCTAATGCAAGAGCTCAATAATGAAACTAATTTTTTAAAAAAAATAGTACCACTAAAATCAATGCCACTCTTAACCCTGAACGGCCTTGAAGTTCATAATAATTATGAGATTTTCTAATATTTCTAATAAATATAGATAAGCATCTATTCAAAATTGATAACTTTGCCTGAATAAGAATTAATTGCCTCTTCTTGGTTGTAATTGCTATAATCAAGCTTTTATACAGCAATAACGCGAGCGAGCCCGATGATAGCAGGAGATATTGGATTTTTCATGAGATTTTTGCCGGGCCGGGCAACAGGTGGAGGTGTCCGTTCTAGGTAGTGAAAGCGGAGAAAGTCAAGATATATTTCATAAGTTAGCAGTCATTCAAAAATGTAGTAAATTTCATTACTAATGTGGCATCGAGAGTAACATTTAGTTAAGTCCTGGGCTGGGATTGTAGGTCACTTCGTGTAGAAATTTTTATTTGAAATCGTGTTCATTTACTTTGCATTTATTACTATGCAGAATTTTATAATGTATTTTATTTTTAATAATTTTTAAACTGTTTTGAAATTATTCTGCTATTTCAGCTTGCTTTACATATTCCTGTAGCCTCTAAAATTCGAGCATATTGGCATATTTTTGTATAGTGCATTGTCCTGAAACCATAAACAACTGCAGAAAAATGCATAAATTTACATAAATGTCAAGTAGTAAAATCCCTAGATATAAACGTCTGCCCTTTTCGCATGTTTTCGTCAGCTTAGAGATCCAAATATCGTCACCCCTACCCGTCAACACCTAATAATAAAAGTAACAAGGTCTGACTTGACATTCAGAGAATTCATGAATGAATCCTAGTATGTATAATCCGCGTTGGAAAATTGTGTTTATTCTCATGCCTCTGGGAGGCGTTTAATTTGCGATCTTGAGATTGCATCCGAATTTAATTTGGCTCACTACCGTCTAATTTTTAAGCCCAATTTGATACCAATAAATTTAGGCGATCACCATGATCACCTTCAGGAAATATTGCATGAATCTGCCCGTTCGACTTAAAATGCGTCTAGTACATGTATTTTTCCGTCTAAAAACTCATAAACATACTTTGACGATTGCTCACAGGAAGTTCGCATTTTTCGAAGCTCCATTTCTTCTCGAGAATTGAATCAAAAATAGATTTATTTGAATATTTTATTTGAATATTCTCAGGGACTTTTAGTTTGTCATGTCCTGAGCCAAATAGAAATTGCGGAGTACTTTCAGCTCAAACGCACGCAGTACGAGTCAGTTACAGATATTTTTATTATTAGCAGGAGAAGTATAATATCAGCTGAAAATGCAATTTTTTGTCAATCACATTTTTACTACCTGCTCGTAAAAATGGGTAGGCCAAAGGCCTGGGTTTTGGCCTTGTGTTTTGAAGATGTGTTCAAAGAATATTATATATTTAGCTTCGGTTATAAGATAAGCTCACGTATGAACTTGAGAAAACCGTAAATATTTACAGAATTTAGGGAACATTTAACTGGTTTGCAATTGGAAATTACTCAATATCAGTCAATTGGCTTATGCAAACTCAGCAATCCAAGCAAGATGAGATTACAAACACATTATTGTTACAAACTTTTCAAATTTATCAAATTTAAGATTTGAAATTGGTCTTTAAATTGCATATCTGTGATGAGAACTTTTACTACTTTACAAATTATTTTTTACGCTTTTTCTCGCTTTTAATCGAAATTTGGCAAGCATTTCTGTCCTTTCCCTGAAAAGCATTAACCGCATGGCATAACCTTCTAAGTTTAACGACTAATAAAGACACTAAAAATATTAGCCGAATATCTGCGTTCTCAGCTGATGACGAGGACATCTTATCTCCAGCTTACAAATTAGTAGGTCAAGATTTTCTACACCGAACCAAGATCATAAATACGCTGTCATTTGTCGGATTCTCAAATATATTTAATTTGAATTCTTGGAGCATGATGGGTGACATTCTCAGCTGAAATGCACACAGTGAAGCTACACAAATTCAGGCGAAATTCTAATACTAAAACTATGTAATTAGTTGGCTTTCAATCTTTTAAAAACCCGAACGATATATTTTGTAATTTAATAAATAGAATTCGGATGTTGCTAGAAAATGTAGGTGCAATTAGTTCAGGTTACGGGAATACACGTTATTAATAAGCCGCCCCATTTTGTTTGTTAAGATCATTTGTCTGCATAAATTCGTACGCAGTATAGCCCAATTCAATAATACAGTTTAATAAATAATCAGCGAGCGTGCTCATGAATCGCATATTAAATATTTAGTACAGACAGACAGAAGACAGAACTAAAATCAAAACAAAAGCATGTGAGTCGTAACAAAAAATCCAGGCTTTGTTTCCATCATGTTCAATGTCAACAGGAACATAGCTCGTCTATAATTGCATGTTGTTGAGCTATGAATTATGTAACAGTATGTAAGCACCTACCTAATATTCCATTACTATATAGCGCTTATCTTCGATGATTTTAAAAATAGCTGCTAGCTCATTGATTAATTTTCTATACAGGAATACAACAGATTTCAGATCAGACCTTAATTTTCCCGATCTACTTACAGCACATACTTCAAAATTATTACGCATTTTGCACAGCTATAGACTACAATTAAATAAACTATAGCCCCATGATAAATGATACCTACTCGCTGTAATCATAACATTGAGAATTGAGACAATGAAGCTCTGGTCGAATGAAAAATTTGCAGCTTGCCTGGCCTGCCTTAAACACAACGCGCATTTGGCTCTATAAATAATTAGTCATCTCATATGAAACACAAACAATAACAGAGAAACAGAAGACGAGACTTACACACGGTCGAATCCAATTCAATTTGAAAACAAACTCATAAACAATAATATTCTGATTCATTCACTTATTAGCCTTATAAATATAGACAGAATTTCAGTCTCCAGTAGAAGCAGCACAAAAGCATATAGCTAATCCTAGTAATCAACTATAATTAAATAGCTCTATTGACCTGGATTCATACGGCCCTTACGTCGCCTGTCGTCCAGATGCCAGCTGCATTGTAGCTGTATATAGCCTATGATTAAAATTTCGAAAGATATATCAGAAATCCGCGACAATGTCTCGGCTTGTTATTGCGCTAATTATATTGATTAATGATACCGAATTACAGCCAGCCTTAATAAGGCAATGTTATGTCTAGCTAATGCGATTTTGCTGGGCTGGACATCCGGCCGGATTTCTTCGTTTCGCATTTTGGCGTGTTGATTTACTGCTTGAAAGAGATGCTGGATACTGGGCCAGCATGACATCACTTTATATATTTCAAGCGTCAAGATCTCATTATCGTAAAGGAATATAGCGTCCTTCCTTCCTGGATAGAGCTTATAAATAGAATTATGAGCCTTGTTATGCGATATGCGATAAACTGGAGCATTATTTATAATTATAAGCTTAAGAGTTATGCGTTTTTAAGCTATGCATTGCAAATTGCATGCTACAGGCTTATAGATATTATGCTATGATTTTCATATTTTTTACAACCCAAGCATTAGAGATCATCGACAATTCAATTTACAAATTTGTTTTGAAAATTTTCAAACGAATAGCAAACATAAGTAAATAGTACATATTTTTTCTTAATTTAAAACCTCGCATGCAGATCTTTCACCTAATATTAGTCTCACCCTCACCTTACTGATAATTTTAAATTGAATTATCGACCGGAATTCAACTCCTTCTAGTTGAAAAATTTCTGGCAACATGATTTTTTTCTTCATAAAATAAGGCAGCAAAATTAACTTTAAAGAAACTATAATTCAGCACAAAAATCACAGAACTAAACAGTGCACATCTGTAATTCAGGAAATTGACCAGAAACATCGCGAGAAAATTGCTATACTATGGAACCGCACTATCTTTTAGACCCAGTCAGTGTTAAAGCTCTAGGAAATCTAGCGCCACCCTTCTATGTAGCTTCTAGCCTTCACCTATGCTTACACAAGATTCTGAGCATTATTCCATAGCTTGGCTTGGGTGGCTAGGTTTTTGCTTTGGCTGGAAATGGAATATCTCGGGCGAGTGTGCGGTGTCAGTTGGTCGTAAAACTTGGGCCATGCCACAGCGTTTCTACTCTTACGAATCTACACGTAAAGCTCTGAACAATAGCGAAAAAATGCTATTTTACGCCGCCGGCGTACACTGAAAACATTTAAATTTAGTTTAATTGAAATAATATTGACGAAAGTTGTGATTTGCACAGCGGAAAACGGAGAAATATTTCCGTTATAAGGCGATTTTCAGCACATTACCATTGGCCCATTATCTAGGTACCAAGCCAGAAGTCATTAGACCCATTTAGCCAGTGAAAGTTCACTGTGTTTTCCCTTGATACTTTTATTACTTTCACTTTTTTGCTTGCCCACCCTCATTAAGTCAACTTGAACTTGTGCTTAAATTAGGCATTTTGAACGTTTTTAGTGTGTGAATTTCAAAGTTTTTTGACATAAGGACAAACTGAAGCGTGCAGAATTTTTGCTTTGACTTTCTTCAAACGGGTTTTAAGTGTCAGGAAGGACAGGCCTCGTGGGAATTCTGAACATTCTGAAGGCTGCTTTCAGTAGCAAAGTTGGAGCTTGTCTGCGAATCAAATTCCGAATATTAAGTCTGTGCAAATTAAGAAGTTTATTGCGAATTTTGAGTGTTTCGTGAGGTGTCAAGATAGAATTTTTCGGGAACTGATTGCAACACAAGTACTGATATTTTACGCAAGTGAAAGTACGCTTCAGAAATGGTAAGTACCGAAATTAGAATATGTTTCGAAAAATCATTTAAATTGACAACTAAATAATAGAAACAGTTGAAATCCTCCATTAAACTCATTATGATGAAAGCATCAGCAAATCGTAATATTCTTAGTGTTTTAAACTTTTTAATGGCTTCTCTTACGGGTATTGTTTGGAACAAATGCTTCGGAAATTGGCCAGGAAATTAATTAATCTCCTTATAAATATAACTATTGCCATAAGGTTTCATTCCTGAAATCGGGAAAGTTCCCTTATTTTCCATTTATATTTAGTTGAATCACATGAGCACAAGGTCAATGCACAAGGCACAATTTGTCGATAACAGAAGTATTGTATTTTTATTGTGGACACAACGGGCGAGCTATGAATCACGCAGAATATAGAGTACTTTTTAATTTTTAATTAGACGGAAAAGCGGACAGTGACAGGTGACGATAGAAATAAAGGTCATCGAATATGAACATGTACCAAGGTGTCTTGACAACCGAATTCATTCGCTTGAAAAATCTTGGACATGTACTTAATTCGAGCAATGATGATTGACGCTATACCTGTTAATAAATTTTTTAAAATATTTCGTGTAAGTCGTTTTACTTTAAAACATGTAACCGGGATGTTTAGCGGACATTTAGCGGGCGAGACGAATTCGCCTGAAATCTAAATCATAAAGTTACATATAAAATAATGCAAAATTCAGAACACAAAAATTATTAAATTCTAGCCGCAGTCCGCCTTGCCCAGTGTCAAAAGTACTTATCCAACTAGACTTAATAATTTTCCAAAAACCGTGCAGAAACTGCTAATCCCTAATCCAAATACCCTATAGACCCAGAGGCAATTTTGGCAGACAAGAATTGTCTATTGGGCCGCCTACTTTAATAACTTTGGTCGCCAAAGTACTGGAACAGTACCCCAAGCCAGAAAAAATATTCGACAAACATCAGCGCTCAGCAGCGTCGCCCGAACTAATTGTAATTCCATGCACTTGGTAGTCCAGTGGGCGACGAAGACGTCTATTCGAGGCATTTTTATACCGACATGATGCTTTATAAAGATTTCGCCCCTTATTTTTACAAATAATGCCCATTAATGAAACCCGGGTTTTTAGTCCAAAAATCATGATTTAAGGGCAAAAAACAAGCATTTTAATGATTTTTCGAAGCCAAAGCCAAGTTACGTTCAGCCGGATTTAAGTAAGCTACGAATTTAATAAAAGAAGTTTTTAAGGGTGGCGGCGAAAAATCTATATTAAGGGGACAAGCATCAAATTCTACCCGCCGCCTGACACGTCTGGAACCGTAGATATCCCTGTGAAGTGGCGTTAAGTCCATACTAATGTCACCGGGAGCGTCAAAGAAGTCTGTCAAAGCGAATAACTTGGAAGAAGCGCAGTTCTAAGGAACTTCCTAAGGGATACCCATCGCACCGTGCTATGCATACTTATTATTAGCACTACTTTTTTTCAACTTTAGATTTTTTTTATATATTTTAGCCTGTCTAGTTCGTTGAATTCACTTAAATTTAAGGTATACGAAACTTTGGCTTTGTGCAGAAAAAAGTTTGGCTTAGGTTTAGGAACTTTGTATGTGCAAACAAGGGCCTAGAAGTTTGACAAATTGACATGTAGTTATATTTCGAAGGTGTGCAGGATTTTTTCGATTTTTTGACAAGTGAACACCGAAGAACTGGTACAGAATTTCAAGTGCTTATTTTATCCTTGAAGATCAATTTCATTTCCAATTTACAATTTTCAATGTTCGCCTAACCCAGAAACTCTGTTTCTTGTCAATAGACAGAATTACATTTGAGCTGGAGAAAGTTACGATTACGATTTTTTTTAGCTTGGTGTCGGATTCGGAGTACAGGAAGGAAATTGAGGATAACAACTTGACATTTGGAAGTTGTGCATTTCCTTGATTTGAGAGCTACATTTTACGAGGCTTGAAAGTTACGCCTCATCAAAAGGGATATTGCTGAGCCAAAATTCGGGTACAACTAGCGTTTTAAATTGGTCATTAGATTCTGTAGAAGTGCGTCTGTCGTCTGTCGAATTATTTTTTCGGTACAGATTTAACAAAAAAAAAATAATTGAAATTATATTCATCAGACAATTGGCGGGTCAAGGTCGAAGGCAACTTTTTAAATTTTCATAAATAAATTAATGGCGAACATATTTATTTATTTACTCGGCTATCTAAGTACGTAAATTTAAAGCATTTTCTAAGGGTCAAAATTTATGCAAAGTTCTTGCTTTTTATTGCGATTTCTAATAATAATTTTAGTAGCTTAATTCACCAAATTTCCTTGCTGTGACGTTCATATTAATCATAACTTTAACCCCACGCCAATTTGCGGTCAAATTCTTGCGATATCAGGGCGATTTCCTGTAATATTGACAAGGACAAGTACACATAAACTTGTCTTGCGGTTTAGTTGTCGCTTTCTGAGTTCAATGCATAGCTATTTCCTACTAAACCACACACAAATATGTAATCTATACACTATACAGTTCAATATTTGACATATTTTGGCAAGCTTGACACTTGGCAGAGTAGATACAATCATTATATCATATATCTACAACGTGTTCTACTTTGAGCGTGTGACATTTGACATTGGATTTAAGCTTGAGTACAGGTCTAATTCTAATAAGTCTTGTCAACTTTGTCACTCGCCAATTAAATACACTTATGAGATAGCATTGGAGCTATGCAGATTTTTTACGTAATTCTGACCATTTCCATACATACCCCTGCCCTCGAATTAACGTCATTCTCACATTGAGCAATATTGGTAGGATGGGCAAAACAAGCCTCTTACTTGATAACCCATTGACATCATTCAGGACTGATTAACTGTATTTAATTAATGTGTTTTTAATTGGAGGCAATCGTTAAATACCGGCTTGTCGAGGGCAATTTCGGCAGAGTGCTGCGGGTTAGAAGCTTCATTCAATTGAGAGGCATCAAGTGACACGATTTTATATTGCTTAAAAGGCTTTCTAAAAATCACAAAAATGAGCCCTTGGGGTCAAAAGGGATTTCCCTACTACATGTGCCTTCCTGGGAACTGATCTTTCGAAAATTCGGGTCATAGGCCAGATAGCAGTCCACTGTGGTGAAAGCTGTTAGCAACTAAAAGTGTCTACGTGCGTCTTTTTATGGCAGAGTGTTTGGAATCACACGTTGGAGATTGGAGTCCGTGACAAGGACCAGCGTGTCACCCGAATGATGCTTCTGTGGCACTGGCTCCGGCAATGACAGTTGACATAAAAATACCAGAGAATCTTGCTCCTATTCTGGAAATGCATCTTCGGGCGTATTTTTTAAGGGCAAGCCTCTCCAGATGCAGTATTTCGCTACAGGCCTTCAGTTAATACTTCCACAACATCCGCCGTTCCTCCATTACAACTGCCATTAAGCTCGGCCGAGATGTTATTACATGTCCTATGCGAAAAACGCACTTGACTAGGGCATGTTATGCCGAATGCTGAAATTCCAGGCTAGGCTTGTCGTTTGAGGGCAAAGGCTCGGGTTAGTGAAGTAAATAATACTAATATGCTTTGGCAGAGCCGAAGAACTCAATTTTTGGGATACAGATTGCATGCGTTTTTTAGGGTTACGGACGAAAAATCGCGGTAATTTGATGTAGACAATTCGCTGTTTTGGCAATTTTACGTAGATAATTTGCTAACCTGTTCCTAAGTTTAGGTCAGCTACCCACGAATCGCTTGGGAGCTCGAATAATCTGGACAAATAAACTTTAAAATTTCTGGAACACATTTAAATTAACTGAAAATAATTTCAAAATAATTCGGCTTCCAAGAATCGAAATTTTACTCCCTAAAATCCGCTATATTTTGACGGCTTTCCTAAACTTCGGATTTGGAAACAGAAGTTTAGCAATGAGCTCCCACTTTACGACTCACTCATAAAGTCCTTTTTCCCCCTTTTCGTTTTATGTGCCTATATATTTTTAGGCCTTGGTAAGCACTTACTTCCGTCATCATTTACTTTAGGCTTCTATTTTTTTTATATTCATCTTATTGACGAGGTGATTGCGGCAGAGTTGTAGGTCCAATTCTAACAACATGCATCAATATATTTGACTTACTTGCATCATTCCTTTAAATGACTACTGAGCTGCTTAAAAATGGACTAATGTCAGGTTTAAATGGAAACGGAAGCTTCTTGTCATAATAAATGGTCGTGCTTAGGGTAATGCTTGCGTAATTTAAGCATAATGGATTTAATGCCCTTTCTAGAATATACTTTTAAATGGAGCCTATTATTTTATGTCGCTCTAAAGCTATATACAAGATTTTTTGACTATAAGGTTAAGTCATGCGCTGTTTATTTTCCGTTTCTTGAATTATCAAGAATTTCTACTAAAGTAAACAAACTCCCGAGTTTGTTTACATTTGCTCTGATGACCGGCGCTTCACGTGCTGCGTTCTGCCGTGCGCAAAGGTCATTGACCTCTTGAGCAAAATCGACATACGCATGCACTACCGTGCTGATCTCGCAGTACATCAGCAGCAGTGCTAGTACTGTAATTCTCGTGGTAATTCGATTATTGCAAAAATTACGCTGTCACGATTGCGAAAACCATTTGAAAAATAGATTGTCACTGCTTCGCATTTCAGAAATCATTTTTCGTTAACTTTTTCCTGTAATTAAAGCTGGATCACTATTGAATCAGGTGTTAGTTTAGCTCAGTTCATAATGATTCCTTCAAAATGTCTTCGTGTGTGCTCACAAATTGTTCAAATACAACATACAAGTGCAAGAAGCTCGCGAAAAAGGTGAATTTCACCATGTTACATTCACCGTTTCATAAATCGTAGTTTTGTGCTGGATGTGTATTTTGTGAGTTGATTGTTGATTTTAGTAATAAAAATATAATATTTATTAGAACAGATTGTGCCCGGAGTTAAACCGTTGTTTAGAGTGATC
Organism: Ceratophysella communis; assembly: GCA_009869905.1. NCBI lineage: Eukaryota > Metazoa > Arthropoda > Collembola > Poduromorpha > Hypogastruridae > Ceratophysella > Ceratophysella communis. The sequence continues at coordinate 4,421 of VNWX01000460.1, read as the reverse complement.
TTCATTGATTGAATTATCATTAGACAGAATCTTTTGTTCAGAATCTTGCACATTAGGCGTCCATTCAATTAACCAAATCTTTCAGAATCGGAATCTGACAATGAGATGTCAGATTAATTTAGAAATGTTAATTTTTCAATAGTTTGTATAGTTCATTGTTTTGAGTTCACGAATTTAAGATTAGCCTATTAAACTTCAGTGGAAATGTTACATTCACCGTTTCATAAATCGTAGTTTTGTGCTGGATGTGTATTTTAGTAATAAAAATATAATAATTATGAGAAAAGATTGTGGCCGGAGTTAAACCGTTGTTTAGAGTGATCTCCATTGATTGAATTATCATTAGACAGAATCTTTTGTTCAGAATCTTGCACATTATGGCGTCCATTCAATCCAGTAATGTGATAACAAAAGAGTAAATTGCACAAATTTTCATGTTCATATTTTTGTTCTCTGATAGAAATGCTGACATGAAATTCATAAACCCACGACAGAACTACTAAGTAAGAGAGTGATGAAAAGAAGCCTAGCTTAGCTAGGTAGTCGCGAAGGTCAATGCCCCTTTTCTGAAATTTTAAGGTTTTACAAAAACATTTATAATGTTGCCATGGGTGATTTGGCCAGAATTCGACGACAATAATTTCGCCAGTCGCGGAAATTGAAAATTTGCTCCGGATGACTTATAATGAAATTATAAGGTCGTCAAGGGATTTTGCGCAGGCCAAACAGACTGTAAACACCCTGATGCAGCGTATCTGAGGTTTGTTTGGTGAAAAGGAAGTTTTGTCTCTGCTCTTATTTATCATTGTCGTCATGAAAACCGGTACATGAACGCTCAAGATCAGAATGTGTGCCATATCTATCAAAGTATGCCGTCCAGCAAGCTTTAATCAAAGTTAAATGTATAGCACGGGCGGAGGTTGTGGCATGCGCATGGCAGCCTTATACCGTACGGCGACAATTGGGCTGGCGACAAAGTCCGCGGATCCATATCTAGCCTAATTGTGTACTAGTGATTCACATGACTGTGAATTTATAATTCGTAAGGTTAGGTTAGGAAAACATCCGCCTGCACTGATTTCGTGGTCTGTACAGTCTAGCCCCCGCAGGGTTAGGTTAGGTTAGGGAATTTTGACATCCGCCCAATTGACGCAGAGCCCCTTATACTACTGCATGGAGTTTTTATTAACTATTAAGTTTAGGTGGAAAAAATTGATTACTCTTCCTAGGACACAAGCTTTTCTAAAAAGGAAATTTGTGGAAAGTGTATTTAAAACTAATTTGTCATTTCTCTCTTCCTTATTGATAAACACGAAAATATATAGAAAAAACAATGAACAATTTAGAAAGTAAGAATCATATAAATCATTACATAAAATCAACTATTACTTTTTTTAAAAAATGCAAATCTATTTTGAAAAAGTTTTTGAACTAGACTCATTCTACACATAGCGTCAAGTCTCAAAACTTCTCCTTGTGCTCAACTTTAATCAACTTTAATCAACTCATTGAAAAAGTGCAACTAATTGTTTTTTTTTTCTTAAAGAAAAAATTAGGTTACAAGCTTTCAAGTTTGTACTTTTTGTGGTCATTTACTACTTTTCTCAGTCCGGAGGTAATAAATTACCATAATATAGTTAATTTATAAGTGCTGATTGTCGCCTTGGCCTGTGTTGCACGGCGCCATTGGCATGGTCACGCCTCTGAGCTCGGAGTTGAGATCCTGTAACAGATCACAGGTCAGCTAACAGGAATCAGTGGATTAGAAAAAATTAGCCATCTCAAATCCAAGTGCTGACTGATTTTGAATTTGTTAATTTTTCAAATTGATAGCGACGCGTTTCATATTACTTCATCAGGCTATAATAACAGCAAAACTCAGTAAATAAAGTAATACGAATTGAATGAACCGCAGCTTAAATAGCTTAATAAAACACAATGTATGGGGGCGTTAGTGAGAATGAGTTACCTTAGATTTCTACCTGCTTAATTTTGTTATAGTTATAAGTATATAGGTAGCGCAATGACGTCTGACCAGTATTCAGGCTAGAATAAAAATAAATAAATAAGTAAGTAACAGGAGCAATATAATGGTAATTAACTGTGTACGAGATCTTATAGGGTATGTAATACATGATAAAGTGGAATAGTTACCTTTAGTTTACCCGAATCACTTTTTTATTAATTAAAATAACCGGTACAAAAATTGACGTAAAAATGTAAACAGACGACAGAGGTTTAAAAAATTCGAATGTATTTCTAATGGCGGTTGTCTGCGGAAACACGTAGGAGGCTGGGGCTTATTGAGAAGAGGCTTGCCTTTTTGATATTGTATCATTTTAGATGGATTATTTGTTTTTATTGAATCGCTGCAAGTTATTTGTCTGCTTATAAGCTATGCTAATGCTTACATCTTCTAAATACTTTCTAAAATATGGAGTTTTAAATTGCTCTAGAAAAAACGACCTGACGAGTTTCCCCATCCCTAAAATATTTTTGTAGAACGGAATAACAATATACATTCTGTTGGTGAATGGAGCTGAAAGATCTTGGAAATTGATATTTAAATTTGATAGGATATCTGGGTTGTGTATGCGGAGGTTTGATATTAACAGAGGTTTTCTTGGTGTGAGGACTGATGTTTGAGTCATCAGCGTAGGTACCATGGTGCCCTGAAGTACGAGCCACCGTCTAGGCGACGACAGGCGAGCGTAGGTACCTTGGTGCCCTGGTGGACGAGCCGCCGTTTAGGCGACGACAGGGGAGCGTAGGTACCATGGTGCCCTGAAGGACGAGTTGGCGTTTGGGCGACGAGGTATCACGACAGTTCATCGCGGGACAATTCATAGTGTGACAATTCATAGCGCCCAATTCATAGCCGCGACAGTTCATAGCTGCGACATTTAATAGCGTCGACAGATCATAGCAAGCGACAGTTCATAGCTGCGTCAATGCATAGCCCCGAATCATTCAATAGGGCATCGGCCTAAACTATTAACGAAACAACGCATTCACATTCATATAGTTTTAAAGTCCTTGTCTCGTATAAACATTCCATTTTGGACACTGGATAGAATACCTATATAGATATAGATTTATTACTAGGTAGGTATGCATATTTTTATCTGACAAGGGAATGGGACTTCTACAGCTCACAGAACTAAATTTCAATTGAAAACCTTCGCATCCCTTGACTAAAATTCACACAGTATTCACAGTACCTAGTATTGATAACACCAATTACTCCAGTGAAGTTAAAATGGCCCTAAGAGTTTCACGGAACCAGCAAAGCCTAGCAATGATATCTATGGCGAAACAAATAGGGGGCAGTTCACCTAAGCTATACAAACGAGCGAAATACCTTAATCTGGCAGATAAGCTGAGGGTTGTATCAGAGTATGAAACGAGAACTCTGGAAGCATTCTTAGAAGGCATCGCTTGTAATATTACACTCGGCTGATTGCATGATTGTATTGTATGCGCTGAAGATTGAGTACTTTGTCAATGTACCTCTGGAAAATGTCCTTAAAATAGCTAAACGCGGCCCTACCTACGATCAATACTTGGATTAAGTTTACGTTACTTGGTTCTGTCTTTTGTTTTCACTTCTCCCTGACTTATTTTGTTGATATATTTTTTACGTTCATCCTCATTTTGAGGGTTCACTAACCTTTACTATTAACTTTTATTATAATTTTTAATAATTTTTTTGTTTTTTTTTGTTATTCCATGTATGCTCCGCTGGCCAGTAGGTGTTATACAAAACCAATTGAAAACCTTCTATTTAATGATAAAGATACAAATAAACCAAAGTATTTTGGAACTATTAATTGACGCAGCTATGAACTGTCGCTCGCTATCATCTGTCGCGGCTATGAATTTGGTAGGCTACGAACTGTTGCCGCTATTAAATGTCGCCGCTATGAACTGACGCCACTATGAACAGTCGCAGCTAAGAACTGTTGCGGCTATGAATTGGGCGCTATGAATTGTCCCGCGATTAACGGTCGCAGATTCGGCGACGACAGGCGAGCGTAGGTACCACGGTGCTGCGAAGGTTGAGCCCCAACACTGCCCTATATCCTGCCGATGACCTCGCGCCGCAAGCAGTGATGAAGGATGCAGGGTTGGGTGACGGTCGACACCCAAATGACCAACACTGTACCTGATTACTAGTAGTGCCTCTCGGGGCTTTATTTGAGGCTTGAGCTTTGACCACACCTAACCTAGCCTAATGTAATATGTTGGTTGCCCGTCGCAATGACGGGACCCGGTAACTAGTTGTTCCCTCGCGGACAGCTCAACACCAAGTCAAGAGCGAGTGGTGAAGAGTGAGTTTCCAGACTCACTCTTCTCAGCGTCCTTTTCTCTTTGGATTTCTCCTTGCTTCTCATTGGTTCGGTGTGCGGTGGTTTGAGTTC
>VNWX01000459.1:0-21795 GCA_009869905.1 Ceratophysella communis | reverse complement strand
CCCACAAGACGAGCATGTCAATACATTGACGAGGGAGTGGCGTACTGCCAAATAAATTAACTTCTATGGATACACGCCTAGAATACGACTTGCTAGAGAATGACGAGCTAATAAATCATTATTCGAGTGTCGAGTAGGACAAATCAATGGTGATAGAATTTAGAATTTAAGTAGGATAAACTCCCGTTTCAAATTGAAGCCCAATTCTTCGAATTCATGCTTGTAAAATAATGCTCATTCCATTCAGGATAATTACGAAGTCATTCAAAGGGAAAAATGACTAACTAATGATAATGACCCCAGTATACAAAAAAATATAACCAAAAAGCTTATAATATAGGTCTAGTAGTGCAATAGTTTGTCTATGAAGTTATAAAGGTCCTTACATTTACTTACTTTGTTGTATTAAATTACTGCTAAAGGTTTGGTTTTTGTTAAATTAAAATTAATTTCTTCCAGTGAAAATTAAGATATTTTGGTATTTCAACTTGGAGAGAACGAGAACATTTGAATTGGGCAGCTTCTTAAGCACGTTCACCACGAATACGACGGGCTAGCTGGATGTCCTTGGGCATGATGGTGACGCGCTTGGCGTGAATGGCGCACAAGTTCGTGTCCTCAAATAATCCAACCAAGTATGCTTCAGATGCTTCCTGTTAGGAAATAGAATGGAAGAATTGGAACATTAGATAAAATCTGGGTTAAAGTGAATCTTTCAATTCAGATCCTGATCCTCAATCTCACCTGAAGAGCTCCAATAGCAGCGGACTGAAAACGGAGATCCGTCTTGAAGTCCTGTGCGATTTCTCTCACCAACCGCTGGAATGGGAGCTTGCGGATGAGCAACTCCGTCGACTTCTGGTAACGACGGATTTCTCGAAGGGCGACCGTTCCAGGACTGAAATGAGGAAATTCGTAAGTTTAATAATCATGTACCATTTCAAACGAAACCAATCTTCAGTGGGTTATGGTTATTGAAATTCTCACCGATAACGATGGGGTTTCTTGACACCTCCAGTTGATGGTGCACTCTTTCGAGCTGCCTTGGTGGCGAGCTGTTTACGTGGTGCCTTTCCACCAGTGGATTTACGAGCGGTCTGTTTTGTACGGGCCATTGTTTACCGATCAGATGTCAAATGAATCTGCAAAAAAACAGCCGTTATTAGTTAGCATTTCATTATGATTTCATGTCAAACGTCAGCAAGACTCTGACACTTAACTAATACTAATACACATCAAGCCAAGACAAACGAGTTGGATTGCATTGCCCGTTTATACATGCCTCATGCCTCATACATTATGTATAATGGCAGACTATCCAATGGAATTTGAGCTTTTCTAAAAAATTCTCTTAAAGATTTTATCCTTGTGAAAACAGATAAATTAATCTTTTGGATTTAAATTTAGATTGTATATGACATAAAGGTTAAAAATTGCGATTTTTTCGCAGGAACGTGTTTTTCTAAAATGGAAAATTCCTTATTCCTCAGTTGACGTGATAAACTAATGCTGCTAACAACGACGGTGACTAACCCATTTGCTAGCATACAGCATATCACTAATCAAATCACCACTCGTAATTTTGAATTTAATTTCGGTAAAATAAACGAGAAATCAGAATTCGAAGTCAGAAGTCGGACATCGGAATTCAGAATTGAAAGTGTGCAGTTGATTGATAATATAGAAATGGTAAGTTGTAATTGTAAGCATTTAAATTAATAGTTAATTACCTGATAGAACGCTACTAAAAAGAATTGACGTTCTCAAAAATTGAAAAAAGATTCTCTCGCTCCAATTGTCTACTGCTGACTGTTAGGTTTTTCTTAGGCGCTAACCGGAAACAAAGCGAAAAGAGCGGCCTGGCATTTTTGCCTACCTTTCACCCTTGCACGTAGTAAAAATGCTCGCACACCTGACGCAATAGCCAGTGCTTCCACCGCGCACTGAGCTATTGCAGGAAATGAGTAAAGTCCAGCCGCCAGTCAAAGAGAATGCGTTTGTGTATACGTGCGTGCGTTTCCCATGAGCTAGCAAGTGCATTCTGCGAAGAGCACATGCCGTACTACAATGTACATACACAGACTGGGAAATATGCCAGGATTTGGGTATACAAAAGGGGCGACGAGCTCTTCGCCGGGGCATTAGATTAGGGATATCTTGAAGGGGAGCGACTCATAAGCACTAGCAAAAAGTAGAAGTCTCTCGGCTGACGAGGAGCAAAAAATGCCCCTGCTTCTCACGCACACTCAGAAGTCATTTGAGCTGCAAGAGCCTCGAGAGAAGACCTCAGCTCGCTCAACAACAGGAAAACAAGAACCACAAAAAATCGCCCAATTTCTCTCTTCCATCTTTTCTCGAAATTTTGATCAAAATTGACCCAGAGGTCAGATTTGAGCGCGGTAAAAGGGCTAGACCTGTTCAGGGCTGACTTGGGAACAAATGGGTGGGAGGACATACCTGGGGAAGCTCCGGAAAGTCGATAAAAATCCGATTGAAATTCCGTTCGTTTTTTGAAACTTGGAGAGCGAGAGAAGAGACTGAAGTGAGGAACACAGGCAGGGATGAGACACAGACTGCAGTTGACACACGAAAAGCTTGGGCTGGGAGCCTTGGGGGCGGAGTCTCTCGACGAGGGCAAGACGCTCATTCGTCAAAATAACGCCTCTTCTCATTGGTCAGCTCGTAAGGGTGACGACACCGAAAACAACTCCAGCTCATGCACTGTATACCTACAAACAATTGCCCATGTCAATTGTACGAAAAACGTTTAGTCAACGTCGGATTCAGCCGGAAGTGGGCTTACTCCTGTTCATTCCTGATACTCGTAGCGTTTACTAAACGTCACCAATACACCACCAGCGAGCATCTGAGTCTGATGAGATAAAATGAATTTAAATTCGAGGTCATAAAAAAAGATGCATCCTTATTTTTGAAACAATAGGCGTAATTCCACGCTTGTAACCCTAAATCGCCCGGTATGCCGCCAGATCAGTGTGCTCTACTCTAACGTGAATGGTTGCATATTGCATAACAGCATGCTTTATTTCATACATCATAAGACAAAATGTCGATATTATGATCCGCTCCTACATAGTGTCCTAAGTAAGTCTATGACAATAGCATGAATTTAGCCGTTAGCGTTAGCGTCACACGTGCGTTTCCAGTTACGTTACGGTCCTAACCCATGCCAGTAATTTATTTCTCTAGGACAAGGACAATACCTGTATCGTATTCTGTACCTGGTACCTGGCTGGATTAATTTTTATTGTGATCATTTTCAACATAAAAAATTATTAGCTGCATTTCTTTGAGCCCTGCTCTCTGCTATGCTCAAATGTTTACTGAACCCGAGAATGAGAGATGAAGATGACGATGAGAAATAAAATTTCTTCATCTGAAGAATCACGAGATTGAGATGAAGTTTTTGCTCCAATATCAAGAACGCCGTCCTTTAATCCGTTTTCTTAAAGTTACTCAACGGTCGAACAGACTATATTGTGATCATTTTCAACATGAAAAATTAGCTGCACTATTGTTATCTATGTACCTGTATCATTTTTCTTTGAGCCCTGCTCTACTCTCTACTGAGTCCGAGAATGAGAGATGAAGATGACGATGAGAAATAAAATTTCTTCATATGAAGAATTACGAGATTGAGATGTATTTTTTGCTCTAAGAAGATCAAGAACGCCGTCCTTTATCCGTTTTCTTAAAGTTACTCAACGGTCGAACAAACTAAAGCTCATATCCCGCCAATTCAACGGTTCCTGATGTCGGAATTCCGTGTGTTAAAGGATTAGATGTGTTGACCTAACTTTGATTTTAAAGCTTAATGATGCGAGTTCAAAATTCAAAATAGTAATGTCGATGTTGTAAAAAAATATGATTTCAGAAACATACAATGATTATTCCCGAACCCGCCCATTGGCAAGCATTTGCGTGACCACGCCAAAGCTTGGTCCTGTAATACGGCCTTAAGAAGACGACCCAATCTGCTGTGATAAATGTTCCATAATTTTATTATTATGTTTCTCTGAATTCCTTAGAACAGTAGCATTATTGATGTATGCAATTAAAATGTTTCAAAATGAAAAGATTAGTCTTTGATTTACAATATTATTTCACAATTTTTAACATTGATTGTATATTGTATACCTACACACATATTACATAAACATACCAACTAATTTTTGCACAAGTAAACCGTAATAAGCCGCATTATTCTCCATATTTTGTTAATAGCTTTTTCTGTATAATATAACTCTTTTTAGGCATCTCTATTCGTTTCGATATAATTCTTTGAAATCCACTAATTACGAATTAAGAATACAGATAGCCACAGACAAGTTGACATCGACAGCTAATTTATTAAATTTACAAGTTTATAAGGGTCATATTTAAAGGAAAGCTTCTGTTTCTGTTTATCATTTCCGTTGTACATTGATTACTTGTATTTAAGTTCACGTTTTAATTTAAATATTTTTACACAGTTACAATATTTAGATACAGCACAAGATACAATCATATAATTTCTTTAAAATTTTACTAGAATTATTTTTAATGAATTAAAAATTACTAAATTGCCCGCACCGCCCATTCAAATTTTATTTCAATTTATTTTTGCTTTTATTAATCCATTGTCAATTTGTTTCTCATTCTCACCCGTTTATAATTTAATACATGATTGTGCCAACATTTTAAAAATCTGAAAAATATTTAATCCGTGGAAATGGAAATAAGATCAGGTGTATCAGTAATCGGTATGTTTGTATTAAATAATAATTTCGCCATACAGCTTTGTAATACAAATGTCATAAAAACTTGATTTTTCACAATTTACTCAGTTTCACATTCACAGTCTTGCTCGGTTTCGGTATCGGTCCTGCCTCTAATTTGCATAATATTTCAAGTTAAACTCTGCATAATTAATTCCGTAATAAAAAATTTCAAAATTATATTTATATTTCCTGTACAACTGTAACTGTAAATATGAAATAGTATCTCAGAGTATTTGCGCTATTTTAGGTACAACAGATTTGTGTGTATTGTAATTTGAAGTCTCATCCAGGTTCATCTCATTTTAAAATTGATATTAAAATACTGCTTGATTTGCATAGTTTTGTAATATTGGAATTTGATAGCAGGGTGTAAGTTAGGTTAATTCCGTAATAAAAAATTTCAAAATTATATTTATATATTTCCTGTACAACTGTAAATATGAAATAGTATCTCAGAGTATTTGCGCTATTTTAGGTACAACAGATGTGTGTGTATTGTAATTTGAAGTCTCATCCAGGTTCATCTCATTTTAGATTTGATATTAAAATAACTGTTTGATTTGCATAGTTTTGTAATATTGGAATTTGATAGCAGGGTGTAAGTTACGTGCGCGGTGCGCGTGCAAAATACTAAAAGCGTGCTAAATATTTACACATAGCTAATCCGGCTTTCACCAGCTCAAAAGCACAAGTACTTATCATGCACAGTAACAGTTAGAAATTACAATATAATTTTTAAAAAATTTAATATTGCCAACGTCGATTTCAGTCAACTAGTAGCTTTTTAAATTTCAAATCTGCAGCTCAATTTGCCTAAAAAACTAAATTCAGCAAAATCCAAGGTGTAAGGGCAAAGCAAAAATAGCAAAATAGAACAAAAACAGCAAAACCTGGAAAAATAACTCTCAAATCTTTTATTGCACTCATTATAAACACAACACAAATGAGTTAAACTCGCAGAGAGTGTCAAAGTCAAATCAAATCATAAGTATTAGTAAGTGGTGTAAACGTAAAATCTACAAAACCAAAAAAGCTTAAAACTTATTAGGCTCGTGGGCTTGTCAAAAATCTGAAAATAAACAAAAAAATAAATTGCAGATTCCTTAAGCGAGCTCACTTAAATTAAAAACTTGTAAATTGAAATACCTTGAATTCCTAAAGACATGAGAACAAAAGGAAACGAACCCATATATTCCTCATTGAAAATTTAAAATCGAGTAAACTATTAAGATTAAGGATTAAGCAATTTAAAATTTGAAAATTGAAATTAGTTAAAATTAAAAATGGTACGTTATGTCATAACAATTGTTGTATTGGGTCACTTTACCTTAAACATTAAAGTATGTACTATTTATATAATGTTTCATAAGAACCACATCAAGAATGCACTGTAATATTTCCGAAGGTACGCCTATTTCCTCCTTTGCACTTTCCATTAAAATCAAAATTAAAAACTCTTTGTAACAAGAATCTTCAAAATTCAAAACATGTATTATTATTAGATAGATATTTTGTATTCAAACGCATGTTCTTCCCTTTCAACAGTTGTCAATTTTCAATCCAGCCGGTGACATGGTTGATTACTGTCCACCTGACGCCACGACAGTGGCGTATTTTCTATTTTCTATGGGTGTATTGCACAGTGGACAAACTGCGACATGATTTGCACACTGACTGCACAATACTTGATGTTCACAAGGTACCAGTGTCACGGATCTATAGCGGTCTGTAAAGACAAGGGGAATCAAGTTGTATTTAGAGGCAAAATTAAGATCAATAGTGGCTATTGAACTGACACCAAAATATTCTTAACAATCAATGGACTAACTTGCAATGCGTGCGCCATGCGCATAATAAAATTAACGTTTAATTAAAATTACCTTTTACTTCACAGTTAAGGCAGCAATAACGTGGATCTCCTTCATTGTGCGTGGATAGTGCCGTTTCCACTAGTTCTAGCTGATACTTCAAAATTGCGTGATACTGATTCAACGTTGATTTTGATAAATAGGCCAGATCACTTCCCAGTGCCACTCCAATTTGACTGGTAAATTGACCAAGTCCAAAACTACCATTATTACTTCCCTGAAGGGCCATGACTGATGGTGAGCCAATTAGTCCAGGACCGGAACCACTGTTGTTATTACTAAGAACTCCGGCGTTTCCAGTTGAAGGTCTTGAGGGGAGTGGTACGTGATAGCCGTTCGCCGTTGAGTGGGATAGTGCTGATGACTGACGCGGAGAATGGGAATACTCAAAATATGGGCTATTATGGTTGTTCATAAAGTCACTCCCCTAAAGAAACAAAGGAAGGAATTGCATTCGGTTAGCTTATTTATTACTGCAACTCCGGGGCCACTACAAAGCCTGGCCGCGGCAGAAATTCGCAGCCACGCTCACAGCATGAAGGCAATATCCAATCCAATTTAACAAGACGATCGTTAAAGCGACTTTTATGATGCTGATACAGATACACAATTCAATAAGCTATAACTGTAAGTCGAGGAGACTTCTCCAGAACCACAAGACGTGTTCGTGTGTAAAGTCGTTAAATGGCAAGACAATGGCGATTCCGAGAAAGGCGAGAGCATACAGACGCCTGACTGAACCCTACTTGTAATTTGTAATGTTACTTACTTGATCTAATGAGTCGGATTTCTGAAATAGTGATCCTAGTTGACTATAGCTATTTATTGAATTAGTCATCGGGGAGGAGCCACTGGGAAATCTATCTCGATTCTGTTGAAAGTTGTAGCCAGCAGGACTTGGAATGGTAACTGGTTTCGAATCTGCTGTGAAAACAAACCAAAGCATAAGACAACGTCAAAACTTGAAACGCTAACACAAACTTTCAAATAAGCAATTTATCCAGTTTGATCGGAAGCCCTATAAAGTATTACACAAAAATGTTTCGACAGACGTACTTCCACTTATTGAAGAAATATCACTACCAGCAAAAAGTTCAGCATCACCCTCCTTATCGTTTGGAGAATCCCCTCTACTTGGTCCTGCAATTCAAAAATATACAGAATACAATTTAGTATTTAGTGGCTCTAAAAAATCCATACTAAAGCCAGAATTGGAATGGAATACTTACTCGAAATAGATGGAAATAAACTGTAGAAATCATCCGAGGTTTCTTGATTCGATTCCATTAAACTATCCATTAGAGCAGGGCCCATTATTAAAGAAGGATTATTTGATTTATTATTCGATCCACTTATGTCTGAGTCACCAGCAGTTTCCTTTCTTGAATCTTCTCGAAATAAGGATTTACTACTATTGTTTCCGCTATTATTTAAGCTTCCTGCTGCAGCACTGGAGTAGGATGCTGTGACAGCACTTGCAAAACTTTGCGTTCCAAATGGTATTCCAGTATAAGTCGAGAAAATATCTCCAGATTTATTATTATTCATATTTTGGGATGTATTGCTGCTACTTCCATTTGATTCCACTATATGATTATTGTTCATACTCTCGGATTTCGAGAGATTGCTTGTACTTGGTGAAGATGAGACATTTGTACTACAAGAAGGGAGCGCACTTGATAATATATCCGCCAAGCTGGATTCCAGTGGTAAATTTCTATTGAATTGCATTTCAGCATCCGTATGGGCAAACGCACAAAACGGACCACGAGGACAGTGCTGATTCGCAAAGACGTCGTGACACTGCAAGTAAAACCATAATTCAACTAGCAATCCAAAAGTTAAAACAAATACTGGCTACACAAAGCTTTTTATGAAAACCACTCACCTTCGATGATTTGTATATTTCCGGGTGGAACTGTTGTTCCGTTCTAGTGTGACAGTAAGGGCAATCATCTTCTTGATCACATGCAGTTGGTTCACCCCATTCATCACCACGTTTTACATTAGGGCATGGAGTTGACCTGTACTTGAACCTCTTTGGTGATCGACGACGATCACGCTGATTGTGATATTGCGGACAAGCATACCCTTGACGACAGAGCCTTGGTGGTCTTTTACAAGGCTCCGTTTTATAATGTGCTAATACATACATTGCATCTGGAAATAGGAATAAAATGCCAGTTAGAATGATGTAAGTAGTAAGTTTACATCGACTCAAGTTAGTAAGCAAATTAGAGTGCAACTGGCCAAATAATTGTCGTTTAGAATAGGTCTAGGTATATCGCCAAGATTAAAGATAACAGATTACAGGTCAAGCAGAAGCAGATGCATTATGCAGCCACTGCCACTCTGTCAGCCAGCCAGCCCGATTTTACGTTTCAGCTTATAGTAAGCTAATTTAGTCGGGACTTATCATAATTATTAATTATTATGACAATATGTATTAAAAGAGAACAATTCGATTGCTTTGCTTTGCACGGTTGACCCTAAAAAGAATATCTACCAGTCATTTTCAAAGAGGAACTATTACTTGTCAACGCTTATATAAATAGAAATACAAAAGCTGGTGTTATCATATGTAGATTAGATTCAGCCTTTAGTTCTGGTTGAGTATATCACATATCACATTCAACATTATAATATTTTTTACTTCTAAAGTAAGCAGACATAAGCAATAACTCAAGTGGTTATTTTTTTGCACAAAAATGAGAAAATAAAACACCGAGAGATGATAATCGGATAACGAACCCCATTTACTAGAAGCAGCCAGCTCACCACGTGCACTACTCCCATGATATATATTATACTGAACCTCACCTTGCCACTTGGGATCATCTATCATCATATTACGTTCTTTATCTAATTGATTAGGTGCGTTCAGAGGCATCGTTTCTTCGACCGATTCAGGATTCTGTTTAAAAAAAAACATACGCAGGTTCGTTAGTAATATTTCATATAAATTAAAATTATGACCGAAGAACGAACAGACAGGTAGGCGCTCTCTATAATATTTGCCCCAACTTGGGGCACCATAGGTTCAGAATTCGTAAGTCGCGACTCGCGACAACACAAAATGGAAAATCAGGACAAAGTTTTATGCAAAATAACGTAAGTTAAGCCGTTAGCTGGCATTTGCCTTTGAAGCCAGTAAGCCTCTGCAATGTTACCTAAATTCAGGGTCGACCTTCAGTCATTTAGGTGTCGGTGTCAAGGACGATGGCACCGATGACCGACAATAGATGACAGAGGCAATAAAAGATTTTGGTTTCCTGAGCGGAAGAAAGGGTGAATAACACTAAATGCTGAACTAAAAACCCTGTAATGTGCACCTGAATCTATAACCGTGTCAAGTCTGTGTCCCAGCCGACGAACGAACCCAGCTTCAGCTGCTAGCCCACAAAGGACAGCTAATTGAGTTTAGAAAGTTTCAGTGAAGTGAAGGTTAAACTCAGTAAACTCGTTGACAGTTCACTTGACATTGACGCGTTCTGTTCGTTCCGGTTCAGGTGACGAAATGAGGAAGATTGAGAATTCAAAATTCAAAAATCTTTTGGCGCTCTGCTTGCCATTTCATTTCCACCCACAACAGTCAATGGACTTTCAGCCGCGGACAGTTGCGCCTTCGGCATTTCTATTTTAGACGTGTCACTTGTAGGACTTTCATTCCCTAGCTAGCATAGACATATATCTAACTAGGCTATGTTGGCTTATTGTTAGGTTAGGTTGTGCGTTATACTATTTTTTAAAGAAATTCTATGGTTTCTGTCCATCGCCGCAGGCCAATACAGGGATATTTGGACATTTGCATGATGAGTCCTCGGCCCGGACATTAGAGTCACCGAATTTTAGGTCTGAACTGAACAAGTAATAAGCTACCCGCAATTTATATTATTTTATATTAGTTCAGTTTAGGAACTGGGTTTGGTTACGCGTTTTTTTTCTCGACACTTACACTTACTCCTGCTTAGTTTTAGCTAGCTACGCCGATGCCAATGTCCAAATAACGCCAGAATTAGAATGAGAAAACTCCTACGATTATGGTATGAAAATTGAAGAAATAAGTACCCTTATTAAAAATATATTGGTATAATATTTACCTGTTGTTCTTTAATATCATAAACAGGAGTCCGCTTATCACCGTCGCCATGTGCAAAAGCACAATGAGCTCCATTTTTTATACAAGCTCCTCTTCCATCCGTTTCATAGACACACATACAAGTTTTATAATAACGTAAATGATATCTTCTCTCAGTATCTCCAGCCGTACGATGTAATAAAGGGCACCTGAGGAAAATACCAAGAAAATTACATTAACCTAATTGTTTCATAATCTTAAAAATGGTCGATCTTTAGAAGTTTTGCCAAATAGGAATTCCATTTCTTGATTCAGAACTAACAGGACCCGTTTTTACACTGGTCATGACAGAAACTTTTAGAAGCTTCGGCAAAAATTACAATTTAATTATAAATGTATACGGTCCTTACTCATCTCCATCAGGACAAGTTCCACTAGTTTCATCATATTTTGTACAATACGAATCGGCTGAGTAATTAAAAGTTCCATCACGTCTCTTCACAGGTCTACGTCTCCTTTGATTCGCAAAATGCCAATTAAAACAAGTATAGGGCCGATGTTGTGTACATTTATGATGAGGAAACAGCCCACATTGATTCACGCGGAATTCCTTTAAATACCTGCAAAACAAATAAAACAATAACCGTTACTTACTACTATTTTTAATTAAAAATTAGGAAATTTCGACTAAATTCCGTAACCGCCCGTACTTTTCCATGATCGAATTTCCCCTGGCTTTTGTCCACATTTTAGAAAAATAAATCCGAAATATTTGCTTAGAGAATACGCAACACTTCTTGGTTCGCTGTGCTTGACAGAAATAACACGACTGAAGTTAAACAGAAAATGCAAATACTGGCTGGAAGTGACGCCTCGCCTGACTACTGATTGGTGACGCTAACTCTCTTATCGACAAGCCTGACAATAACTAATCAGCCAGCAATAGCATTTGACTTTGTTTTCAAGTGAGGAAAACAAAAATCGCTGTCCGTATGTAGTATCAGCACATAAAATTTTAATGTGCTTGGCACTTTGGCGTGGTAAACTAATCCCTCCCAGGGCATAACAGATATAGATTTACCGCACGCTAGGCTATTACATATTCTGAGCATGAACTATAAAGCAAACCACTAAACTAACTATAGGTTATGGTTAAAGTTGACTAACTGTATAATAAATACATAGCTACGTAGTATTATTCATAATATAACTACTTGAGGCATAGCCACCTTTCGCTATCTGCAACCATTATTAACCCATACGTTAGCAGTTAGTATTCTGTCCAAAACTGCAGAAATCACCTTCAAATGAACCTTTAACCTTGTAAATCATATGCTTCACTTGTACCCGTACCTCTACATGGATTACAAACATAGCATCAAGTAAAAAAAACTGGTAAACAAATGATAAAAATACACGCCTAAATTTCCGTAGTATAATTTCATGAATTTTAATTTTTCTGTTTATCAAGGTCCAATTTTGAGCTGGAATATCGAATTTCTACCTAAAGCGTCTCGTCTCTGGCTGTAAAAGATAACAGCCAAATTATATCCATAGGAAATCCCTGAATCATGTCATGTCATTCGTCACCCAGTCAAATTTAAACAGTGCCTGCTGGTATGTGACATTTGGAATTACCTAATGGATAATTCAAGTACAGTAACAGGGCTTTTTAAAATACATAACACATTGGTATCACATTCACATATGGTATCGATTTGTTGGCATAGCTGTTCCTTTCGCTGTGCTTTCTTTTCTTATGTACTTGGCTCTTATTTACATGAATTCCATTTTCCAAAGCTTTAGCTCATCTTCGTCGTCATTTTTATTGCTTAGCTAAGGTTTCCTATGACCGAAATCGAGCGCATTAAATATTTACCACATTTTATAAGCAGGGTGATAAGCCATAACCATAACCTCAAGCAGGTTCACCGTTCACCTAATGAGTAATTAGTGAACGCAGCTCATTCGCTCTAGTTTTAGTTTTAGCTTTTAGCTTACCAGTTGCATTGCATAACAAAATGAACTTACTTATCATAATTCTACGTTATGCATTCGTATTTTTCAATATGAAGGCCTGTTGTACTTTGTACTTGTCCAGTTCATTAAACAAAACCTCGAACTTCGAGCTCGGAAACTTTACATTTCTAATTGTGTAGGCGATAACGATACAAAGCCAATACCCGAAGCATAATAAGCTTGGCCTGAATACCCGCTTGTCTATCTTATGATTCCATCTCAAACTTGCCTTTGGTATTAGAGACAACGAAAAAATAACGTAAGCAATGATAGCATGAATAAATAAACTATCGAACTTAAACCACACACACGCTATCATCATCGTCACACTCTACAGGACAGAGAGACACGACATGAGAAATTAAATCAATTTAAATATAACATTCATGAATTCAAGAATGCTCATAGCGTTCGACAGGTGAAATTCTATGTAATGTAAAGACGGCATTTGCCTACAAATGAAATTCCACCTGTACACTGTGTACACTATCCCTAAATTATTAATTTCTGGGTCTTGACGCCAACAGTATATTCAGCCCAACCAAACAAACTACCAAAGAAATGCTTAAAATGTGTAATTATGACAGGAGATAAAGTGCTTGACATTTGGTTTTGGGTTTGCTTAGGTATTCTGTACAGCAGATGTATCGCATCATATCAACGTTATGCTCTGTTTATTTAAGAGATTTAAACAAACTAACGTCACTTTCTTATCCCGACCCCGACTCCCAACAGTCGATGATAGACTTTAATCATAGCACAATGCATAATGTAAACACAGTTCAAAGACTATTTTATCTGCTCCCATAGTGGAAGCACTGAATAATTTCTAACGTGCCAGGAATTCTATAAATGAATTTGAAATAATGATCCCTACCAAAACGTCTAGAGTCAATTTGGTCATACAATTCTATAGCACGAAATATTAGGATGATAGAACGATTCGGATCATTAGCTCAGCACATCAAGACGCCTAGACCACCTTGAGTTTGAGTATTCTTGGTTTTCCCTGCCAGCCATCTTCGCCTAAATTTTGTAAGCTCGGTCTGCCAGCATTGGTATCAAAATTAGACTCATCAGTATTCAGGCAATCTACGACTAATGAATGATTCAACAACATAAACGTGCACTCGCTGATCTGCCGGATTCATAAGACCCACAATGTCACTTGTCATGGCCAGTTATATGGATTTTAGATCAAGGTTCAGCTTGAATGCTGCATGCTGCATCATTTCCTGTTGTGTTCAGCTCAGAATAATTTCGATATGCAAATAAATACTAGATCAAATTTCTTCAACTATATGTGTATTTGTGCATCTGCAAATTGAAGCTTGCGGATTGCAATGCAACTGAACCTAACTGGCAATCGAATTCGAATCTAGAACAAAATCTGACTGCGGTACTCATGCTTATATTCACAGATTTAGATGTTAAATCAAAAATTACAGTCATACAACTGCTGGATAGATCAATCTCACAGTACAGAATGGTTAAGTATTTAGCGTATTCAGCGTCTGCAACCCTAAATGTAAAAAATGCATACTTAAATGCTATTAACATTAACATTAACACATTCTGCTCGGCAATGGCACGCTTCACCGATGATGATATTTGATAATCTTTACTCCCTACGCAGAACTTTAATTCACTGAGTCATTCAACTTTTGCCTCGACCTTGCTGTATAAGGTTACCACCATTAACACAAACACACGAAACATAAGCTGAGGATTTACTCGACTTTAAAGCTAACGCTGCAAGTATTGATATAAAAACAAAACTGCGCAGTTAACTTAATCTAGATTCGAACTTATTTTTAATTTCTATACTGGCCACAGATGAGTAACGCGTCCTATAAACAGTAAACATACGATTATACGATAAGATACAGCGTTCTTTTTCTTGTCTGAATCACAAGACTTACAGCATTATACATTTAAAATATAAAAATCAAAATCTTAGAAATTTGCTGCACTAAAATTACAAATCAATTTTGTGCTTCAATCGACTGTACCCCGGAAAGAACTGCAAAAATATCGACAAAGAGTCTAGCTTGAGAAAGAGATACTTGCACGCAGTTATAATTCAAATTTCAAACCTCATTAGCAATAAGTTAGCACTTCAATAATTTACATGCTAAATAATAGCTGCCAAATATGTCCTTGTGGACCCTGTAATAATTATGCACCGACCTTGAAACCATGCTTTATTCGCTAATCGAAAGCAATTTTAAGAGGTTTTTACAAGCTTTTGATTTTTGACGTAAATCGGTACAACAATGCGTTGTTTGCTTCGTCGGAAAGAATGCAATAAATGAACAATGCCCTCGACCTCATCAATTTTGGTGTGAAAAGTCGGTCGTTCGTGAGGAGGGTAAGATCAAAGTGAAGTGAGCACTAATCAAAACAATTTGAGATAAATGAATACATAGAATTAACAAAGACGTAAGTAATTAAAATAATCTGAAGTCTTCGTCTCGCTGCTCGATCTCGACTTTGCTGATGCGATATGCGATAGGCTCCTCGTCGCAAGAATGAGTCGAGCGAGACAACAATGCTCGGAGACGGAGACATTCATATAAAATCATAACCTTATCGCATCGTCTACTAGACTGTGTAATTAAACTAGCGTTTTATAAACAGTTAAACCAACGACAGAAATTTAACTACCAAACATAAACTTTCGAATTTGCGACATTTCACGTTGTATTTGAAGAGTCTAAAATGCAAACCAAACCTAAATTTTGTAGCTCGAAAAATACAACGATCAAACTTGATAAAGCTACCGAGGCAATATATTGCCAAAATAAAACCAACCAGCAACGAGTACAGCTAACGCAACCTAACTGTAACCTCCCTCCCTTCCTTGTAATTTTCTTGGAAATTTTTCTGCAAGATATGTAAACATTACACCACCACGTGGTGGCTGATCTTGCAGTTAACAAACTGAACAACGGTAAATATCACTTAATTCTTTCACGTTTAGCACGATTAACACGCGACGATACCACTTTGTGACTGGAAAGTGGTAACTGGTAGTTTTCACGCGCTTCGATTCAGGATTGGAAAAGCTAAATGTCAAAAAAATATCAAATATTGATCCGAGTCTCTGTCCGTAGTCAACAATTAATGGCAGTCGCATTATCTTATAGTTCTCAGAAAAAAAGCCTTATTACGCCAGGCCAAACAAAATAAACCTTATTGCCTAGTAATCAGCATTTAACATGAATAACAGATAATTTTAGCAATCTCATTTCTCATTCCTTGTTTCTTCGGAACTTGATTTAAAAACAATTGAATAATATTGATGACTCAGTCATCAGGATCTGGGCAACAGGGTTTGCGAATATTGATAAAGCTCTGTATTCTGTCATGGTACGCGGTACGCAATACTATAACGAATGCTTACTTGAAATTAATTTTTTTTAACTAGCTGAAAATGTTTACTGGGACACCGCGCGGGACATTATTCGTTGCCGATCTGTGGGATGAACATTCGACATACATATATTTTGACTATTTAATTTATATATCCAATCTATTCAAACTTTGCTTTTCGACGCAGCTATTAATTTTAGTAGTCTACCTTTAAATAGCGCTGTTAGTTACAGTTCTCTATTTTTTGTAAATTGTATAAGTTGTAAAGATTGAATGTTAAATACTTACTTATAATGTACTGGATTTTCGGTCTGAGTGCCCATCATAGTGAGTAGTCCGACAGGTGACTCGTGTCCAGGTGTCAAGCTTGGACTTGAACTACTCGACGTCACGCTCCGTATAATGGCCAGGACGTCATTGTTTTGAGTTGAACTATTCATTGATAAGAGTGGACTGGTGTTTGGAGAATTATTTCTAAGGGCTGTTGTCCAACCGGCTCCCGACATTTTTAATTGCAATTTGCTTGAACGGATAATAAGGTGCTCACAACAGGTGACAAGGTGTCTTGTTTCGGCTTTAAATTCTTCCAGATGTCAATAACGCGTCAAAAGATTAAAAATACTTATTAACACAAACTTTAAATGGTTTAAAAATAGTTGTTATAAAAATACGAATTCCTGAGGCCTAATTTTGGACAATTTAAATGCCCAATGTTTTAAAAATGTTTTGAAATTAAACTTTCCATTTTGGGTAACTAAATTCGTGGACTGATGAAGCTAAATGCCACTAGAAAACTCAAGAGCTAACAGAACAATACACAATACACAGCTGAATGAAAACGAAACGCTTTTGTGTCTCGAGCTACTCGTAAAATCCGGCTATGCTATATATAGCTATGCTCTTCTCTAGGCTCTCGTCATTAAAGCTACTACCGCAAAATGTCACGTACACGCCCGGCGCTAAGCTTAGAACTACGCCATGATAATAGAAATTGCCATTCCGCGACAAAAACCGAATTGACGCGGCCCTTAACTGTGCGCTTATCAGTTTGATATAATTATTGTGCAAATTCAAGTACTTTTATCTTTAGATTTTCCTGATAGACGGAAATAACGCCCACGACAACAAGCATTAAGTTCTGTTATGGCTCGTAACCAGGTTTAGAAAAACCTACACAATACCGACTTTGACATATTTCAAGGCGCTTTGCTACAGCAGTCAAAATTCTAACGCTACTTATGCGCCCTAACTTTATATGAACTATGAATTTATAGTGATAAATATGACGATGAAAATGAAATTATATTTGTAACTTACTTCGAGAGTGGAATAGAGTAGCGCCTGGGTCTAAACCCTGTCTAGTCTATCATCTCACAAAATTTAGTAGGCGCCTGAGTAATAAGTTGTTCTGTTTTGCTTGGTAGATGCCCGTTTTTAAAACATTGGAAATAATGCTCTGGCCCTAATATGGTGAATGCTTGCTTGCAGTGAATTTAGATATTTTACAATTGAGAGGNGGTAGATGCCCGTTTTTAAAACATTGGAAATAATGCTCTGGCCCTAATATGGTGAATGCTTGCTTGCAGTGAATTTAGATATTTTACAATTGAGAGGCGGCTTATATTGTTTTAAATTTTAAAATAGAAATTTTAACTGTGATTTAGCGTAAACAGATGGTTACATAATATATTAGCTAAATTGAAGAAAATATGTTGTTGGTGGAAACAATCGAATTTTTAAAGCATTTTACCTAGTGGGACCAACCGACGACTTTCGTAATCAGAATACCCGGGAGCAAGAAGCTAAGCTACGACGTCCTCAATCCTCCTAGCCTCTGTGTATAATTGGTCTGAAGATGAGGTAATTAATCAAGTTAAACCATAACTGGGACTGGGACTGGACACATTAACTAAATTCAGCCTGGCACAGGGCTCTTACGAGAGAGTTTCCTTTGAATACTCGCTTACTACGTCGATTCGAGTTTTTCCTGGCAGATCAGGTTCGACCCTATGCCTTGGTCTTGCGCGCCCAGAGCTTGGCATCTTTATTACGTGCAGATCTGCGTCTTTCTTACGTAACAAACCTGCGGCAAATTTTGCTCATGCTCGCAGCACTATTGGTGCTCAGATGAACTGGGATACCGGGTTATGGTAGCATAATGATTGTTGTGCTGACCATCGCATCAGAGATCACATCACATTGAGAAGAGATGCGGCGTCTTTTATTATAGCCTCTTTATAGGTTTTTTGCTGCCCTGAAATAAATGTCGCGTTGAATAACAAATTTTGTTGTAGATTTTTCAAGCGTCAATTTAGCATATAATTTGCATGAGTATGCCGATGACAGTGACCGGGGTTATGCAGTTTAAAATTTTGGCTTTACATTTATAAGACATTAATTTTCTAACACCGGGTGTTCGGCTGGAAAAGTCCCGGCCGGTATGGTCCTTATTGTTCGAAAGATTTGGATGGTATGCGCTATGTAATAATTGCGCTGAAGTATGCAATACATATTAATCTGAGTTTTATCATTCAATTTAGTACAGTTTCTTTGATATTGATAATTACACATTAATTTCATGCCTGACTCTAAATCTATACTTTCATCAGCTGATTTGGGCTTGTCGAATTCGATCTCGTCCAGATGTCAAAATTAAATGAACCTAGACTTCTTCCGCTCATGTTCGGCGACGGATTTGGGCATCATAGAGGTCTTCCGCTCACGGTCGGCGGCGGATTTCGGCATCATAGAGGTCTTCCGCTCACGGTCGGCGGCGGATTTCGGCATCATAGAGGTCCTCCGTGACACATCCCTTTTAGCATGCGGAGGAATGTGCACGACGTCAGCAGCGGAAGTAGTACTCATTACCAGGATAGGATGATGAGCTGGGTCAACATCTGCGCCTGCTGCGTCGTCTAGCTTTAGCTTGTCACCTAAGCTGCCCGTGGACCCTGTGCGCTCTCTGGATTCTTCTTCCTCTTCTTCTGCTTTGCGTCGTTTCTAAATTGGACCATGACCATGGTCATGTCATTTAGAAACCACCTTGGTCAAAATTGGGTCAATATCTCAAAATACCGTACCTCGATCCACAATCGAAGACACTGAATGGCTTCCAGAGCCAATGTCATGTTCTGCTTGTTTCCGCATTGATCCGCGAAACTGGCAGCCAGGTCAAAATGAATTGAAGCCGTTTCCAGATTCATATTCTTAACTGTAGACAGCAAAAGCTTTCGTCAGCACCAAATTATATAACTTTGAGCTGTCTACGAATTTTCTGAACCCACTTTCAATCTGCCCGAGCATGATTCGTGCATTCATAGCCCAAATAGTGTCGTTGATCTTGAGCGCTTCGTCCAATGCTTGAAGAGCATAGTACTTGGACATATCCAGTTTACCCATTTGAAGATAACAAAGTCCGATTTCGTGGAACAGATATGCTCGGTCGACGTGGGTTTTCGCAAGAACGATTCGGGTTTCCCAGATCTCGGCTGCTTCAGCGTAAGACTTCTTCATAGCAAAAGCCTTTCCAAGATGATCCAAAGCTTTGGACTTGATGTCAGTCATGTGTCTAAAACAAATTTGAACTGTCACTCACACACAATATTAATATTTCCAAGAATTATTTGATATATTTATTATACTCTTCCGCCGCAATATTGAACTCCGTCTGGAATGAAACCGCAGCTCCATCGTAGTTTTTGAGTGCCATCTGAGCCATTCCTTTGTAATGATGAATTGTGCAGAGAAATTCGGATTTCCGGGGCAAAACGGTTCGCGTAATCTTCCGCATCTGTCTTAGAGTCCGTTCGCATTCGAGCTGACAGTCCTTGGGCCGTTTAATTTCTAGAGAATGTTCGATCAGTGAGATATTCTTGAGCACAGCCCCTTCTGCAGCATCCATTTTGATTCGACGACACTGCTCCTGGCGCTCTCGCTCGTCGGCTTCGTACTGAATTACCATATTGTTGTTGAAATTGAGGCCATACTTCCGAGAGTACATTGGGTTCTGCTGTCTCCAGAAGTGCTCCCGAATTCTGAGGAAGCCCAGAGCCTCAGTGGCATTTCTCCGAAGGGCAATGGAAGCACCTTGATCGCTCTGCACGTCCTGTCGATGGAGAAACTTGCTCAAGTAGTCCTTGTCCGTGTACATTTGACCCAAGACTTCACGAGAGACCCACTTGGCTCGTGCCTTGCTGGGTGCATGCAATTTGCCCTTCTTTTTCATTAATTCTGATTCCGAGTCAGGTCGGATGCAGCAGAAGTTTGGTTTTGCCTTTTTCAGTGCTTCGAGCTCAAGAATTAGCGGAATTAAATCGTCCAGATCTTCAATTTGGGTTGCGGCTTTATCACCGATAGCTTTCATGATCTGAAACGGAATAAAATCGGTAAATGCCCTTCTTCAAATTTAAATGCTCACAGCATGAAGATTCAGACTCACAGCTTCATGGCATTTCTGGACTCCAATTCGGAATCCGTCCATGTCCTTCCTCATCCGACGACCACCCTGGAACGCAATCAAGGATTTCTCGAACTGACCCAAGCTGAAGAGAGCTTCAGCGTAATGGTAAATGCCCTTGACAAAGAGATCTTTCTCTCCGAAGGAGGATTGAGCATCTTTCAGGGCAGAGCTCGCATTTCCGAGCTTAAGATAGCACTGGCTCCGAGCAACCAGGGCTGTCTTGTCCGTTGACTTCAGCTCAAGGGCCTATAGGGAATAATTAACATTAGAATTAAATATTAGAGAATTCGAATTGATTGCTGCTTCGTTTAGAGCATTGGTCATCATACCCGATCAAAGCAGTAAAGAGCCTTACGAAACGCTCGTGACCGAAAATGCATCCACCCTGACATTTACGAGAAATTAAAAGCAAGGTTAATTTGGGGATCCAGGTACAGCAACCCGAGACTAATTCGTCAGGTAATTAATATTGCACCACATACCTTCATCCATGAATCTGTAAAAGATATTGAGGGCAAAATTATAAACGTTTCAATCTTACGGCAATATGTTGACATACAAATTAGAATACTTGAAAAATAACCGTACGTCGTGAACGTGGACTTGGGTATCGGGCAGCGGTGGCGGTTCCGCCGAAACGGTTTATTCCCAATGTTGTTCATCTTTGCTGAAAATTTGGGTCTTACTACACTAGCAACCTAACTATGCAAAATTGTCTTTACCACTGAAAATGAGTTCGAAACTATGATCAGGGTTAGTTAGACAAGCAAACTATTAACTAATATTCGGAAATGATGCGAACTACAACCTACAACTACAATTACCTACTCTAAACTTAACTGACGCTTAATCTAGTCCTACAGCTAAAACTAAAAATCTAAATAGATCTGAACAAATTAGAGATACCAGTGAAATTTGTAAACTGTTGAAGAATTTATTGACCTCGTGGCTGAAAACAAAACAGCGCAGCGATCATCGGTTTGCATGGAAACTGTAGGATAGCTTTCCCAATGGCTGAACTCAAGATTCGACAAGTCAGACACATACAAAATGCATATTTAATTCAGTAAACATCATAGAGGTTACCTCTATGGTAAACATCAATATGAATTTGGCTTTATTATTCACAATAAATGGAATACGTAAGAATAATAACATTTACCACACATTATTTCGATACATGTATGAAAACTACAAAGTTTAATGCCGCGTTGCACA
>VNWX01000458.1:0-21833 GCA_009869905.1 Ceratophysella communis | reverse complement strand
CAATGGTATAATATGTCACGACCAAAAACGCGAGTCTCACTTGGCGGGTTTCCCTTGTTAGACATTTAAATTTATTATTAAAACGCAGTTTAAAACTATTAACACTCTGATTCCGTATCTCTGAGACAGATATCAAACATATATAATTGAAATAAAATACTTCACAAACGTGTTTATCAAAATTAGGTAAAAGCAAGTACAGAATGGGCTATTCGCTCATTCGACTAATGAGTCGTGAGTTTACTTTACATTCACCAAATCATTTTCAAGCCCGACTAGCCTAAGTAGCAGCTTTTCCTTCGTGACCGTGACTGGCATGGACTACTCCCGTTAGACAAGTTTATGCTATGCTTTATCGATGGATAAATTTAATTAACCGATAGTGATGACTGTGTTAATCATCAGGTAATAAAAATAAACATGGAATTAGAAATCAATTAAATTTAAATCGTAAAAATACTTTTGCAATTCGAAAATTAGTCAATTAAAGATTAAAGCTACGTTTGCATCGAAGATTTGAAATATAGATAAACCGTGTCCCGCTTCCGCGTGGGGTGGGTGGGCGAATATATCTGAGAGTTTACAGAATGGAACAGCCACAGCAGAAAGTCGTTGGATACTTCGGAGCTGAAACCTGTTTGTCTAATCCGTAAATGTAAAATTTGCCGTGGTGTCGTTTCCACTGGTAGTCAATCACGGTAATGGGCACCATCCGAACTTGATGTCGCTTCAACAGAAAATAATGCGTTTTAATTCGTGTCGGAGGGGACCACAAAATGAGATTCGGGTAAAATATGGTAGACTGATGTCGGGAATATGAGGATCTTACCTGAGCCAGCAGCAAGGCATCGGCCGAATGTTCCAAATGATCATTGATGAGATGGGCTGAAGCCGTGGCAAGCGTCTCGTCAGGTCCCATAATATCCGGTGGCAGTGCTGTGAGACGAACCCCGGTTTCCTCCAGTCCAATTTGACCTTCTACTTGACGAATCAGGTCAGGGGATAGGTCATCTCCACCAGTCACATGCTCCCCAACGGTGACCTTCCTGTGGAATCAGAAGCAGAATTTAATAACGTTGTGTAGGTAGGTATTCATCCGTAAAATGCCAGTTTAAATACTTAGGCATATCCTTAGCATATTCATGAAATACTTCATGGTAGATCCCAAATCAGGTTACTCCGATGATCGTATTCTACTTATATTTGTCCTAATTACCATCAATAGCTGGAATAATTCGTGCTGATACGCGGACAAATCCGGCCTGTGTAGCTTTAAGTACTGTTTTTTTAAAGATTATATTTAATTTTATAGATTGTTTACTGGCATTGTGAAGGTTATAATGACTCGGTTGATAATGTCATCAGTTATTTTCTAAATAAGCGCGTGAGAGTTTTGGTTACATGTTACATGATGTTTGCATCCCTGGGGCACGGACAATAGTGTACTACCTAACACCCAGCACGTAAAATAACGCTTTGTGATCGTAATTGAAAAGTTGGTACTGCTGTAGCGTGCGACCCGGAGCTTTTTTGAAGCTCTATAACTTTCGTTACATAAGGTTAAATAAAGCGAGGTTACGTTAGTTATCATCAGGTTAGGGTAAGCTTTAAAACTAACCCAACTTGATTTTATTCAACCAAACCTAACCAAAATTATATAGCTTCAAAAAAGCTCCGAGTCGTACACCATATCATCAGTACCGAAAAGTTTCGCTACTTGCTGTGTACTGAGCACTACTGCTGGGAGCAACCATCTATTTCCGGGTTCAGCCCCACCAATTTCTTTGTTTTGGGATAGCCATCTGCCTTCACCCCCTTTTAAGGTTTTCTCAACGAAGGGAACGACGCGACGGGCCTATTCTTCACCACATCCCACCACATCTGCAGCCCAGCCTGATACCCAACCCCCGATGAAAGAGCCAATAGAAACCTGGAATTCTGCTTAGCCCAATCAGAATCTGCCTCCCACCGAAATCTGAATTGGACATTACCGAACAGAGCCCACATGGTCCCTGCAAAATCTTCCCTCGTCTCGGATGCGTCTAACTTCTCGTCGAAGACGGACGTGTCCAACTTTTCAGCTCCGCGACAAGTCAACGTCGCTAACTGTTCGGCTTGTACATCAACCCGTGCTCAGCTACTGGTAAGTAGCATATGGGTTACTCTATTAAACCCATCACTTTACGTTTCAATTTTAATTTTTTTAAACTCCTCAGCCTCAATATGCTGATGAGCTTGAAACATTTCTTATTCCTAGTCCAGAATTAGAAAATACTGATACCAGACCTGGCATAGCTAATACTTTTTTGTTTTATTTTAAATTTTAGTCAGCACAAACCGTCGCAATATTCAACATGGCTCCGCGGAAACGAAGCCAGACCAAACGGAAAACGGGTTCACTGAAGGCACATGATATGGTGGATCAAATTCAAGACCAACACCCTCTTCGTTCACAGGTAATTTTTCTTAAGGATTTGCTCATAAGTGTTTTGGTATCAATATGTTAATGACAATGACTCATCACAAACGCAGTAGTAAAAAAAAATTGATCTCAATAATGAGTAGCAAACCGCTGAGCTACCTTAAAAGTAAACCTATCGTTTCGTTTCTTTTATCATGCGCTTTAAATTAAGTCCACGCAGTTCGCTCATCCTCACATTGAATGATTATCATTTGTAGAAAAAAATAGTGAAAACAATTTTTTTTGGTTTTTATTCCTAGGCAAGTCCAACAGCCAGAACCGGGAGGACTTCCAAGTCTTCTAAAATGCCGTGTGTTCCCACTCAGTGTTCGTGTAGAGCTTCAGAAAGGGAAATCAGGGTAAGTCCAAAGCTTCAGTTGGTCAAAAATCAACAGGTTATACAAAGTTTAATTTATCGTCGTTATTATTCTAAATTCACAATTAACTGAATTCATTTTCAGGAGGAGATTAAAAAAATCCTTCTTCAATTGGAAACCGGGTCGGATACTGGAATGCCTTCCACTGGGAACACTTGTCCTTCTGGTTTTGATGAGGACTGTCCTTGCTCCAATGCTCGACTCCAGGTAAATGGAAACCAAAGTTTTTCAAGTATATTTAAAACATTAGGTACCTAGTCTCGGTTAGCTGTGTAATTTCCGGAAATTAAGTCGACGAGTTTTAATATTTTGAATTTAAATTAAATTAACGCTAAATCGATAGTGTGCGATGCAGCAGCAATCACTGCTACTTGAGCTATACCTTTGTGTTTCATGTAATGGTTTTTCTAGGCTGGCCAGCGCGCAGGCGAACACACAAGACCTACCAAAAAAGCGTCATAGCTTGACCCTAATCATGTTTTTGTTTTGATATTTTACAGAAACTGATCAAGAAAGCAATCGCCGAAATCGGCAAAACTCCCATCGACCAACCACTTTCAACGGAAGAAATGCCTGTTATTCCAGGTCGATGCCCGTGCGTTTGCACTGCTTCGTACTTAAAAGTCCGAGTAAGTTTTCAAAATCCTGACGCAAAATATTAGCTTTACCACACAACACACACATCCATATAATTTCATGACAGTTTGTCCCACTCACAAGATTTGAGCACAGCTTCGTGCTGCTAATTATTGTAACTAAATTGTCCTGCTTGAATTTGTTATCAGGGCCAAGTTGTGGAAGTAATTCGAGAAAGGGCGACTGCTGATCTGAATTGGGTCTTCAAAACCGGATATTCTTCTGACCCGGGAAGGGATTCTATGGAAAGAGAGGAAGCATGTAGCGATAGAGGTGCTTCGCCTTCTGCTGATGATTACTGGCCTTATTCTGGAAAGCTTTTGGAAGTAAGTTAAAATCAAAACTGAATTTGTTTTGGTTTGGTAATCTAAATACAATCGAATGTCCCAAAACTTTGTTGGAAAAAGCTTTGAAATCAAAAGTTTCGAAGAAGCTCATTTTTGGGCCCAGAAAACAGTTCGGAAAAATAACTCCTTTTTGTTAAAACTTTTTCGTAGGATAAGACTTTGAATTTATTCTTATCGAAAATAAAAGCACAATCCTTTATTAAGGCTTAGGGAGTATTAACAGGCCTCGGGGTCTGCTTGTTCTGGCCAAGTCCTAATCTCACCAAACTGAGAACTTGTTTGCGAAACAGCATGCTCCAGGGTTAGGTAGGTAAGAATATTTTATAACAGTCGAGCGGCAGTGTTACAGAATTTCTTAATTGGTTGAATAAGTACGCTATACGTCTGTTTTCATATTTACTATGATGTCGCTCATGCATTCATCTAATTTTCTGGCTAGTTAGGTAGGATGCAGTTAAACACAAAATTTGGAAACTTTTTCACTAACTTTTCGAAAAAAAATCATATTAAAGCAGTTCAGGACTTGGTCACTTGGTGTTTCTTGGGCTATTTTAAAATTTTCGATTTCAAGCCCTTTCCTGGAATCGTCCCGAAGCTTGTGTGTGGTGAAGCAAACTTATTTCTAGTTCTAGGTATCGAAAAACGGACAAAACTAAATCTAAAAGTTTTCACTGCTTGATTTTTACAGACCGAGCCCGCTGAAGCTTCCCGGAAGTCAACCAACAACCCTGGACTTGCCCTGAAGAAATCAGGGAATTCCAAAGCAGTCAAACGTACGAAGGTGCTGCCGCTGACAGTTCCAAGCAAGAAACAAAAAAGCCCAAGTCCAACAGCGATACCGGAAAATTCTGCCACCACAGCTATTCCAAAAAGAGCTCCATCACCACCGATCTTCAATACGACTATCCCAGCTGTGTCCGAGGCAGCTACACGAAGAAGCACAGTCACAACAACGAATCTGACATCGGGGAACTCGACGACGACTGACCCTATGGGAACATGGCGTAACTCTCCGTTGGGAGCCTTGGTTTTGCTGACGTGCGCAGCGTTTACTTCCGTAATCCTGAGGTACGCGATTACAAGCAGCCGTCGTGATCGTGATCGGCAAGTCACTGAAGCTTCTATCCAACCTGACCACGTCTCATCTGCTGGCAATCAACTGGCAATCACGGATGGTAGGGAAATCATTCCCACTGGAACATCGGAAAATCTTGTAAGGGAATCGATCGCTGCCATGCTGGACAGGATCTATTCTCGAATCCAACAAGGTAATGGCCAGGCTCAGGGTATTCGCACGGTTTCAAGTCCGCCTTATTGACACCGGAGCTGGTGGACGCATGGGGAGGTCGTACACTATCTTCCGATTCAACGAAGCCGACAGTTCACAGTTGGCTCGAGATTTGGAATACGTTCCGCCTACGGAGCTTTATTATGGCGTTCAGGCGGATCGGATCCAATGAGGGCGTAAATTATCAGTTCAAGCAGATGAACACACCACATTAATTTTACAAACGCCGAGACCTCGTAAGAAAATTTAAAATGCAAAAAAAAATCTGGTCCGGGCACTGGAGACGTCTTTGAAGTATTTAACACCTTGACTGTAGCGCCTGAAAATTATGCGGTCATTCCGGAAACTCGAGACGAGTTTGAAGGAATTAACATTTCACATTGTATAAAGTTTAAAATTAATCATTTAAAAAGTTTAAAAAAAGAAAAAAAAAGTTATGTATAGTTGAGTAACAGCTTTGATTTTGGAATAAAGTTTATGGACGCTAGAGGCACGTCCTATCTCCTTTTTGCCATGGACCATAACCATTCGGTGAATTTTGGTAAAATATTGTAAAAAAACGTATTTAAAAAAATGCCACAAAATTTTTAAAACTATTAAAAAAAACGTTTGAGCTTAGGTTGAGTTGTTGATCATAATGTATAATTAAATTGAGCCTTAATTCTCACTTTTTAGCAAAGTTGAGATAATCTCGCTGCTTTTCAATCAATTATGTGCAGTTCCGCGATTAAAATAAAGGCTGCTGTTCTCAACACTGCTCAGCCATGGCGTTGTTTTCCTTTTTCTGCTGTTACCTTAACTTAAAATGGATAATTAAATGTGAAGGTTTAGTGCTATGCAAACGAGCTTTTCAGAACCCTATTGGTCTTAAGCGTTATCGATATCCCAAAATAATTTGATTTCATATTCCCGAACCTGAATGCATAGTGTAAAAAACATCACAGCTCGAGTAATAAATTAATGAGTAATCAAAGTCCAATCACCAAGAAACGCTCAGCTGAATGAAGCATTTGAGTTGACCATAGCTGTCACATACGGCACAGGATACTCTGCCCTTGGCACCACATCGACTACAGTCTTGTCTCCCATGGCCATGCGTCGAGGCAGCGCAAACAATGCAACGCTCACGGGAGAGTCCGGTTCCAAGCCCGAAACCATCGCCGTGACAGGACATGCAGCGGGTCTAAAAATAAAGTGTGCTTTTAATTATAACGAAAAATTAAAGTACTTCTGAAGATGTCAGTTTGAAAGGTCTACTATTCGGCTTACCCAGCCTTTTCCATGGCAATGTGGACAGCCTAGTGTCCCAGCACCGCGGCAGCGATGGCAAGGCTTAACAGCCGCCGTGTGCGGAACCTGCATGAATCAATTCATGAACTGTTACAGTTCCTTGCATTCTAAAAAAAATGGACGAGCGAACTTCTCACCTCGAAAGCTTTGACTTCGTTATGAAATGGCTTTGAAGGAAGAGCCGGAATGTCCCATGGACTTGGAGCACGACCTTGTTCCGGTCCATCAACGTCCCCGCCGACATGCGGAGCCCACGCCCATCTCGCCTCACGTTTTTCGGTAAAAGTGTGCAGGACGTACTGGAATGCATATAATATTTAGAATTATAAAGATGTGTTAGATGTGTTCAATCCTCGACTGTCAGTCGTCTTCTACGTTAGGCTGAGGTGATTGCCCGCTGGCGTTGAATCGATTATGGCACACTTACGTGGTAGGCATAAACATCACGAATACTACTAATTGTCATGTGGCGAGCAGGTCCTAGTCCCCAGCAGCAATGGCTCTTGACATGGCTTAGGAGTGCGGCTTGTGCCATGGCTTCAGTCATCTACAGAAAACCGGGACGCAATCATCGAAAACAATTTGGATGACCGTCATTTTACGTCCAAAGCTTAAACTTACATGTGGAGTCGAAGCTCGGAAAGTACTGTCGTTCGGTGGAGCCCAAGTTCCGAGCATTTGCTGAGCTGGGTCCAACAGTTCGAACTCACCATAAGGCTCTGGCGGAGGCACGCTCACTGAAATTAATAATAAACGACATCAGAACTGCAATAAATCGATTCCAAATGGCATTTTAATTCTAATTCGTTATAAGCCGACATTTCAGATTTCAAATTCGAAAAATAAATGAGGATGTAAATCTTTGCCTCATTGTAAATCATTTTAAGTAAGGTTGAATTAACATAAATTCAATAAACAGAGTTCCTATTTTCTAATCCAAAACAAATTGGCCTAACTTCCATATGCCTAGCTAATTTCACAACAATTTGGACCAAAGATTAACCCAAGGTTAATCGAAAAGAGCGGATGGATGAAGAAATGAATTGAAGGGTCAACGTAGCAGAAATTGATGTATTTAGGTATTTATTTCTGGAAACAACAGAAATGCATTTGGACGGAGCAGGAAAAAAGAACTTCCAAGCTCATAAATCAAGTTGAAAAAACCATAAAGCACTCATTCGGACGAATCTGCATCCAAATTTTATACTTATGTACAAATAGCATAATCTAGATTTTCCATTGTACGGAATTAGATCCGTAAATATGTCACTACTGAGACTTTAATTTGTTATGCTCAGATGACTCTAATCCAATCCAAATAGCTTGTAGAAACAGACCGACTCTATCGTATATAGAATTATGTAAGCCTGTACGTCTTGGATAACTACATATCAACATTGAAGCTGATAATCTTTATAGAAATGTATTTGTTTCCTACGTCCGTATACCTTTTTTAAGATAGACGTAGCTAGGAAGGCAAAAGAGAGATTAAGCTGAATTAATAGAATAAAATTCCACTACCAAGAAAATGCTAGTCTGGTTGGGCAAAACTGTAGTAGGTATAATGAAGATGTGCGATGATATAATAATGGATTTTAACTGTGTGTGCGCTCGCGCACAAAACCGGAAAATACATATAATATGACTTCAAGCAAAGTAAACACGGTGGTAGTTTCAAAGTTCAATATTACTTGAGCACGTACTTCGCAATTATGGTAAACTGCAATAAACTAAAGCTAATTTGACGTTCGGTCTCAGACGTATCAAGTCTAACACAATAAATTATACATATAAACGTGGCTACTCAACTGATATGTCCATGAAATTCCAAACGAATATTCGGGAATTTCAGGCCAATTTTGAAAAGTTTCGGAAAAATTACAAGTAAAACTATTGGGTTAATTAAACGCATTTTTAGACAAGATGTCTCAATTCAGTTTAAATCATTCAAAGCCACTTTTGATTGAACTAAAAGACCGGAATTCCATTCCAACGTATTTATATAGTATTTATAAAGAAATCGGCACAAATTCTACAATAAACGGGAATCTAGCCGCCTTTGAAATATAAATAATAAACTTTTTACAAATTTTTCAATACCAAGTTAATTTGATGTTAGCCAGAATAAGAATAAGAATAAGAAAAGCCAGTATGAAAATAAGCTTCCAGTTTTTAAACATTTGTTTAGTTGAGAAGATAACGAAATTTTAAAAAGATGGAGAGACCCAATCCCAGTGGATCCTGTTCGCTTTTATCATTCACCAATCTTTTGCTTTTTCACCAAATAAAAGACAATATTTTTGCAGAAATGAAAATAAGACAGAAACTCCTACATTTAAGATACATATGGGAACATGCGGTGTTTTTCAACTAAAATCATTGTGCATTTTTGCGGTTAAAAGTTGGAACCCTGAAACTCAAGTGCTGTCGTTCCGCATCAGGAATTTCCTCTTCGAGTTCTAAACGACGCTTTTTTTGATTTCTCTTTTAAAAAAAATTCCAGAATCTACTATTTTGACTTGGTTAAGAGCTTCCTTCCATTCCCTCGTCCGAGAACTTCGACACTTTCTTGGCAACCAGGATCAAAACAGAGAGACCTCAGGGGAACTATAGCAAAGTCAAGCCAAAAAATATAGGGTTTTATATATATGTGCTTAGTGCAGTGCAGAAAATTGTCACCGAGATAATCTGAAGCCTGGCATTCCAAGTCAGTGTGACTAAGGAGGAAACAGAGGTAGTGCTATCAGCTAAAGATAAACACGGGCTTTGGACGTGTCACTCACGCCATTCACACTCGGCAGGGCGAAAGATATGACAGAGTGACAGGACGGGAGGAAACGGGACTGTCAGGCTTTTCGACAACTACCCGCTTCACACCTTGTCCCAAGTCAAAAACTACGAGCTCAATGAAAGATTCATGCATACAGCTACAAATTATGTCTAGACCGATCTGTTCAACACTTTTAAGCCCTGTACTTTGGAAAATTTGCGATTTTTATATTCGACATTTATCGAAATTTCCGAAATTAAATGATCGAAAAAGTGTTCGTCTCTAAATTCTCTCCCTCGAAATAACATGGCGTTAATTTGTGGTGAAAACTTCTAAGATCTAGATTTACTTTCCAATCATTCGCGCAGTTTAAAGTTATCAGTTTCAGTTCATTTAACTGTCGACGATTTCTAGTACATACACATTATTTGAGAAATCTTGTCTAGTACCAACTAGACAAGTATTAAAAACTATATTTTACTATAAAATCATGGCTGGCCTGAAGGATTCTCAATAAAATGTTGGTCATTCTATGTTAACTCCAGATTAAGTTCAGCTTGATTTAAATGAGCCATTAAATCAAAAACAAGTAAGCTGCTAATTGGCCTTGATTACTAAAACCTGGGGGATTGAATGATCGCCTATAGTTCCTGTCTCGGTTAAACGATTTTTGAAATTTAATTATCCATCACCAAATTCGAAAAACGACCGAGCAAAACGGCAAATAATGTTTCAGTACGTACACATATACCTAGGTAAGTTCATATAATATGTCGGTAAACTATTTATAGTACAATAGACGCTACTCAAAGTTTTACGGCGGAACGGTAAACGTAATCTCAAGGATTTAAGCATCAATGAAGAAACTAAGGTTAAGTTCAGGGTAGGTATCGTAAAAACCCTCAAGGAATTCCGTCGATATATCTGAATTAGGTCACGATTCTTAAAGCAAAAATAGACTGAAATAGCGTTTTTATTCATATCCTGTTCCTGGATCAATCCCGTGCTCTCTAATGTTAATGTTTATGCAATAAAACTGTTCTAAAATCAAACTGGGAAGGTTAGAGCTATTAAAACAGCTTGAATGTAATCAAAAGCTGTTTAATCCAATGATTTGTTTGGCAGGCTTTTTGTAAATTATAAAGTCAAGGCGAGGCTATGTCTTCGGATAGAATTACACAATACAAATTAGTTCTATTTCATTTCCTCGTATCCTGGAATGTAAACTACAGAGCACTAAGCTCTCAAAGTCTGCAAGATCTGTGTGAAGAGAAGATCCATAGCTGAAGATAACAGATGCTACCTCGCCATTTCTGAAATGTCTGAGAAGAATAAACAATTCTGCTTATTTTCATTACCAGCTCCTTCCTCTAATTTCTAATTCCAAAACCATTTACAACCAATTCTGTTGAGATTTCTAATCCAAACAAAGCTAAACAAGTTCAGATTTTGAACAGGAAGACTCTGTTCCCGATTTTTCAATGGTAAATGCTCATTTGTTAATCACGGCCGTTTTTTTTAAAATCTCGACATATCGCTTTAGACAATGCTGGAGACAAATACTGTTCATTCCAAATATGCAAGTTAGTAGTCACTCGTTACAAATTTAAGTATTCTATCCTGCCTGATAAGAATTTTTATGAAATGATACGCTCAATAAGCAGATCCTACCTGAATCAAAGGATAAGTCCTCATAGCCCGTTACAGTGTCCAAAACTTCAAGTGGTGGTGCTGAAGGGACGATGTCTCCATCTTCGCCTGCAAGAATTGAAATAAACATCGTAGGATGAGTAATTGGGGGAAATTAAAATTAATAAGAAAAATATTTATAATGATTCAAGCTTTGAGTTTACGACTATTCGGCCTCAACAGTTAACTAAACAAACAAGGTACCTTAGCAAATTTAATGTTCACGCGAGTGGTAACATTCATTTTCGATTTAAGGCCGCGTAGAAGCTTAAACGATGGGCTTTGGATGACACACGAATAAAAAGAATTACAAGTGTAATTATTAGCGACATTCTCATGGAAATGATTATCTCTACAGAAAAGGTCCGCCTATGTAGCTGAAGAAATAGAGGATTAAATATGTGCTGTTGGCCTGATTTTAGCAATTGATAAATGTAAAATGCTACGGATTTTTGAGCTCCGCGTAGGAAGCAGGCATATTAAAAGTTGACAAGATGTAGTGAAACCGATTTGGATAATGATCATAGTGCGACATTTGGAATTATATCTACAGAAAACACTAGGTGACAAAAACGCGGAATCGTTTCTTCTGGCTTAACTCTAAGCATCTATCTGCAACGGCAACGGTTCCTTTTCGGAAGTGGCAGATAACCAAATCGATGGCTATGCAAAAATATTTAAACGGAAAAAACCTACTGATATCTCTACAACGACGCTGCGCTATAGTTTCGTTCTCCGTTCGTATAACTAAAGCAATATAAATTAGCAAAACACTTTTATTGATTGATCCAGTCTGTAGCTAAATAGGGATGATGTACCCATTAATCAAATTATACTTGGAAAGTACTTACGCTTCCAATTATCTTAGCCTGCATTTCTTTAAGTCTCATAGCGTAACACACAGCACAAAAACCTGAATCTGAGGCATCGTTAGTCAACTGAATATTTTTCATGCGCATTCGCATCTCGCATCTGCTTCAAACTGCTTTTACATTTGATAACCAGAACAATTCGAGATAACAATTTTTTCCGTCTTACACATTCGATCCCACGAGTACTTTATGGCGTCATAAGCCAATAGACAGGAGCCTGTACAGTTTTACGAGCAAAATCTGATTAGCACGCTAATCCAGGAAAACTGGATTTGGCAGCTAGCTTAATGGCAATGTCGCATCTTCAAATTCTGCAAACTAAAGTAGATACCTACTGTGATTCGCTATGCTACGAACCCTGGATTAACGGGATTTGCATTGTAAATACCCAATGACACTTAAAAAGCAGGAGGTGAGTATTTTACGCCTTAAACCCCTGACAGCTTGACACAGGACGCCAGCAATCATTTCAGAAAATTAGATTCGCTACCCGCAAAATCCGGAGAAACGTGATGCTTGCCGTGTTTAGCTCGATGTCTGTTGAAAATCCCAGTACTACTGCCTACGACAGCGGAAGTATCGAAAAACGCATCTGACCCCGACGTGGATGAAACAGAAAGGCGTTGATGCGGACCGGGACTCACTGGCCCATTCCCAGCAACGTGACGGTGATTCCGCCGGAAATCCAAGCGGGCCTTGGCCCTTTGACTCCGTACACCTTTTTGCTTCATTTTGAGCACTCACTGAGCATTTTGTAATGCTCTAGAAACTTTTGCGTATTATTTGAAAGGAGCTACGTTGTTCAATCCTCAAAACTGAAATCAGAACTGAAAGATAGGAATGTTCTGAACTGAAGTTTTATTTCTGAAATGGAATTGAGCACAGTTTGTCTGCAAGCAGTCCCCGTTTTCCGTGGTCCAGGTGAAGTTATCGTAAATAAACAAGGCTAAGCGTTTGCTGCGGTTTGTTGGGTGTGAGGTCGTTAAGTGCCCGGGTTTTATGCCATTCCACTACTATGAGTATGCGTATGCTTATATGTTCTCATTTTTCAGGTCGGGAAGCAAGGGTGGAATAAATCAGACGTTTACAACTGCTCATTGGGAGTAATTATGTCAGCCATCAATCAGAAACCACAAGGGACCAGTTTGAGAGCCAAAAAACTTGTTGATTTTACCCGATTACATGATTGCTCCATTCAATCTTTTCTCACTCTACTCTACGGAGTTGGAGCATGGCGTCTCTCAAAAGCTCTGGGATCATTATTTCCACAGAATAGAACCAACATAAATCAGTTTTAAGATGCACACAGTTCGGCCTATACAACAGAAATGTTGTCAATTAATCGTAACTCAATTAGAGCGTATAATTCTTAGGTTGATCACGCTAGTTCTCTAAACTCGTTCAGAGCATTCTTAGCCAGGTTAGGTTAGGTTCCATTTACATTTGCCATAAATTTATAGGGTTAAATATGGACATTTTTGTGATGGCCGAATCTTCTATAACGATTTATAATTATAGTCATCCCAGCCTTCAGCTGAACTGAAATTCTGAGCGATGATGACATCATCTCTAAAAAACATGCTGAGCTGAACCCTTTCTATTGACCTCAAGTGAGTTAGCGAAAGAAGTGAGTGCTAAATAAATAATGTTATGTCACGAATTGAAAGTCGATAACTAATTTACGAGTTTGTTAGGTTACATCTCAAGCGTAGTACAATGACGCAGAAAATGCCTGTGAAATGCTTTGAATACTAAATTTGGGCTCTGATAACTAGGCCTAAATCCATGTGAATATGCCTCCATGCAGCATGCACACTAGTTTTGTTACTCCTTATTTACATAGGTATGTATATGTGTATGGCTTTTATAAACCTTTTTTTTCTGGAAAATCAAGCCTGCAGATTCAAATATCTCGTACTAAGCTACTCAACGCATTCTTTACTTCCTTATTCTTGAATATTCGTTAATAAAACAGACGTTAATCCTCTGAAACAGATTTTTTAGTGCTTCTACACCTTGTATGTAGTTTCCTGAACACCTAAGCAGCTCCTATTATGATCTAATCAAATCAATATTAAAGAACTTTTAGTATGGCCATAAACCAAGCTTTGTGCGCTCTAATGTGAAGCACTTTGCTTGGAAAATAATCATACACGTTCCATATTTTTCATCGGCCATACCGATTACCTGAATCCAATAAAATCATCCTCGTTGTATTAAGCAGGCAATTATTTGTCCTCTAAGTAATGACAACGTAAGAATTCCGCGGATTTACGTTTGACCGATATTTGATACTCTAGTTGTATAGCCATGTGGTTTATCAGACAATGAACGGCTATCGGCTATTTGTAGACGCAGATCGAATTACGATGTCTCATAAGTCCATTCACGTTTTGCATACTGTACGTCGCGTCGTAATTTAATCCGGTATGGGCCCAACAACCCGATTATGCTCAGAGCACCTGCTAAGGCGAAATATATACTGCATAGGTAAACGTAAATACGTATCCACAGTATGAATTAAATATACTATTCTATGTATAATGCGACATCAGCCGTGACTTTAAAAAATTGCAATTAAAAACGTTCTTGCATCCATCGATTGATCAATAGTCAGATCCCCGCATTATTGAAAGCCAAGATTCAGAGCTAAATTGTTTTTGCAGAGCTTGGCGGAGTAAGTTACGAATTCGGAGAAAGGTAAACTTCAGAACAATAATTCCAAAGAATTAGTACGCAAGGCGTTTGACCCTAGCTCGTCACACGTCGCATAAAGGTTTCCATAGGCGGAGTAATCCTTCGGCTGACCAGCCATATTGTAACTTCTCTTGTCTTATTGCTAAATTTCCGGTGATCACAAAACCGACGTAACTCAAAATGAAACTTCAAACTGGCGTTCTCAACAACGGATATTCTACCGTAAGAATTTGAAATACTTAAGCCCTTTACATAACATCCATATTGCCTAAGAGACCACCCTGATTAATACTCATTTTAATGTGACAGGACGGGGAAGTGGATTCAGCATTGAAAAGCTGTACGGTCATTTCTGCACCAGGGGTAGGATTTGATGGGATTCCCAAGCCTCAAGCTGTTACACCGGTCAAAATCATCAAGCCGGACACTGTCGCCGTTGAAATAAGCGAGCCAGAAGCTGTGGCTACCATCGAAGTTGACGAGCCGGTGGTGGCTGCTGTAGGGACTCCTCGCATGTCCAAAATGGATCATCTAGCTAACATCGAGCAAGGTTTCGTGAAAGCGTTTGCCGGTGGTGCCGTCGTGTACGGCTTTGTATTATTCTATTTCTTATTTAGCTGGATCATGCCCGCTTTGGGCTACTAAGCCGCTCCATTCCAAGAATGCTAACTGTTTGAAACAGATATTTAAATTGTTACATTTCAATAAAAATTGGCTGTAACTTGAAGACAATTGAGTATTTTTGGTACTTAATCTGGAAAAACCCTAAACCTTGAATTTGTGCATTTATTTATAGAATTAAGACGCAATTACCGAATACCGAATTAAGTACTATACGGTTTCTGAACTCAAGCGATTCATGTACATTCAAGTATAGCCACACATTCGTCATCGGTCCTAAAATCCCAAGACAAAAGTTCTGCTCATAAAACTACTAATTTTTGTCTGCTGTCTGCTTGAGTTCGACAATTACATAATTTATTGCCTAAATAATGTCAAATCAGCCAACGCGAACGACGAGTCAGCGAAAAAAGTCCCTGAACGAGCCTTGTGCCTCAAAACTGTCTCATTAATTGTATCCTGTTTATAAAACTGATTTGATAAGGATTTTATAAAGTTGAGGCATTGGCAGATGGTTTTAGCATTGCCATTTCATCTTTTCTATGGTGTTTTTGTCTTTGTCCTTAGAAGCTTAAATAATCGATTTCATTTGAGATCTGGATTAACTCCAGGGTTGATTTTTCTTACGGCCTTCATTGACATAAGCATTCTCCTTCTAGAAGCGTTCTTCAAGGCTTGGAAACTTTCGAAAGTAACTGTAAGAGGAATAAGGTATTGTTATTCTAAAAATTTTAAATCGCTTTAGAAAGTGCGGAAATATTAATGTTTTAGGTCCCATTCTCTTTATTAAGTAGAACGTTGAACTTTAACTATTTTAATTTCCGCGTTGTCCGTTAGAAATCAGCTCGACTTCATCTGGGTTCACTTTCACATTAGCAATTGAGTCGCTTTTAAGTTTCAGCTAACGCAACGCAGCGCATCTACTAACTATAAAATTTGGGAATCCGTGCACAGACCGTATTTCCTTGTTTCATTTGGATAGCTAATTATTCCCGAACTACATCATCATGGAGTGGAGTACAGTGGTTAGTTAACTCTAACCTTAGACCTTAGCATTAAGTTAACTGAAATTGGCGAGCGCTAGTATACTGGAAATACAATTTTCTAGTTTCAAATGTTTCGTTTGGATGATATCATCGCCTTTACTGACTCTTATCGTTTAGCGGAATGAGCAGCATGCAATATTATAATACGAATACCTAACTAGGTAATCGTATAGCCGTAGCTACGGCCATAAAACCAGCAAAACCATCAAACCTGATCTCAAATTAATTTTTAAAATGGCTATTTAATTTTTTGCAGATGGACTTCCTTTCCGTTCTTTTGATCTGCGCCATAATCACCCTAATTTTCTGGATTTGTGAGGTATACGGACGGCTGGAATTTTTGCGTGGATTTTTGGGTAGCAGTCGAATAACACATGCGGAAAGTTCCACGGCACATCGATGCCACGAAATCATAATTCCAATGGAAGCTCTCGGTCCAGTCGCCGCTGCAGAACGAGAAGCTCCGCCACCAACTTACGAAGAAGCCGTCGTGCTTGCCTAAATCAATAACAATCGGCCATGCGAAGCTTCAATTTTAAATTGCAACCAATTCTAAAATAAGGATGCTATCTCTTCAATAATCTTTTAGAATCTTGTTTATTGTCTATTCTCATTCCAATCTTTTCTAAATATCCCATCAATAAATTCTGGTTTTATCTGGCTTGTGCTGGCTTTGAAAGTTCTCAGAATTCGATTCT
Organism: Ceratophysella communis; assembly: GCA_009869905.1. NCBI lineage: Eukaryota > Metazoa > Arthropoda > Collembola > Poduromorpha > Hypogastruridae > Ceratophysella > Ceratophysella communis. Next base: position 5,041 of record VNWX01000458.1, on the reverse strand, counting down.
TTAAATGCAAAGTATTTGAGACTAAACGCGGAACTCGGAGTAAATCACACTTCAACAGATTCATTTGCCAGAGATAGTAGGATAAAACCTGAATTGAATCGCACTTAATAAAAATCAATGTCATTCAATCAAGTCCCGTGACATATTGTCATTCCATCGTCCTTTGCTGCACCTTATTTACAATAATTCCTCGTCAAAATAATTCCTCGTCAAAATCACTGCTTATCGACAACTGCCGGACTCACGGGTGCTAATTGAATAGTCAAACCTACAACACAGATATGCATTTTGCCTACTGTAGATCTGCTGCTCTTCTTGAATATGCTGAAGAAGAAACAAAAACCATTGGGTACTTGATTCTTTTCAGGGAGAAGGAATTCAAGGTTTATCTTGTCAACTTATGTGATCCGCCTATATTTCACATTTATATTGGTATCCATGCACCAACCTGATCTTTCAATAACGTCGCATTCTCTGCACTGGACCGGCTAATTATCGATTCCATAAATTTAGGCTTCATTTCATCATCAAAAACATTTACAATCAGTCACAGATTTGGCTCTGGTTTTATAGTCGTGCTGCAGAGGTTCTGCGTCATTGTATTTTAGAGCATCAGTTATAAACGTTTCGTCGAAGCGTTGGCAGACAATAATAGTTAAATAGCATTATTTCAAGCGATTTCTACAGGTGAGTTTACCGATTACTACGACGAAAAAGTCATTGCTCCAATTTTTGCTCTGGACACTTAGTTATTAGTTTCACTCAAGATCAGAATCAAAATTATTTTTGCAGCTTAGCTAGCTGGAATATAAGCAAGAGAAGTTTCGAAGAACCAAGACCTCGCATTTTACAATTATAGCCAATTTCTACTTCTATTTCGTTAGAATAAAGAGAACTACTCTAGCCGGAGAGTTGGGCGGCTTGCTTCTCCTAAAAAATTACATCATCGAAAACCAAACATTCCGATATTAATATCAGCTTAGGGCGAGCATACTCTAATCGCTCACCAGCTACTATGATTATTTCAAACCGTTTCATTGGCTATAGCGCAAAGTAGACCGTGCATTTCTTTCTGATCTGCTTAAACGCAGGAGAGTGTATCCGAATCCTGGCTCAGGCAAAATGATTAAAATTGACGTTGGTAAACAGTACAAAATGCGTTCAATTTCAGATGACTCATTATGCAATATCTGCATTGAAACTTTATATATCGATTTCCGTTCATTGCCCGCTGGAATTACCATTTACCATGCATTTATTTACCTATTATTATTGTAGCAAACGAAACGACATGTCGTTGTAACATATTTTGCTGCAATTAACGATACGTTTTAACGCATAAGCAGCAGTTGTTTTTAAGTATCAAGTCAGTCAGTCAAAGACCTGCTATCAAACCTGCTGTTTTGATTTGACCCATACGTGCAAAATATGTGAGTTTAACAGAAAGATTTTACGTTAAAATATCCGAATTTCAATAATTTTTTTGACAGAAAAATGGAGCCAAGTCAAATTGTCTTGACTACTGCCGTGGTGATATTGTGCCTTTTTATGTGGGCCCTGTGTTCAACAGTTGCCAAGCTGGAGCGGAGGTTGGATGCTTTCGAGAAAAGTGACAGTTTTCTGACCCGCGGAAATAATGCTGGAGTCGGAAATGTGCGAACCCGCCACCCGGGCAATCATTCAACAATTGAAACTTCTTTTGATCTGTCCTTGCATCCCCCTCCCCCTCCATATAGTCCCGCAACTCAATAAAATGTCAGACTATCATATTATGCTCTGGAACATTATAGAAATTGAATTTGACTTATTATAAAAATACTCACGTCTAAGCTAAGCTAGTCTAAAACAGGTTGTGCCAATTTCGATTTTAAGTTGATGAATTTTAAATGAAGCTATCGCAAAGTTTGAAATGGTAAAATGAACTATTTATGTTACAAATTCGCCATCGCTTACTATTTACAATTCCCTAATAATAACGTATTTGTATTACGAAATATACTTACATTTTCTTCGGCGTGAGCTATATCGCGTCGATCCTCTCCTTGACATTTCACAGAATTCGTCAGGTAGCAAAATTTCACAATCAGGTTTCACAGGTACAAATTTAGAAGCGTTACTTTCACACAAAAATTTAGCTATAGCTGACAATGAAATTTGGGTTCGAGTCCATAATTATTTTGGTTGTTCGTACCGAAGTCCGAAGCACAGTAGAATAATTACGTGCAAATAACTTAAGATTAGTGTAATTTTCCTGTTAGAAAAATTCTCATCTCCAGATCTGGAGCAAGACTGAGTCAAAGTCTATGTTTCCTATTTACAATTGTGTGTAGAAACGAGGAAGACGCTCATAGGACTCGTTTTCATTGTACTTGTTTCATGATAAGATGAAAAGATAGCATGTGTGAATTTGAGATCGTGGTTGGATGAGGAGAGTCAAGGCATACGGACAGGAAGAAAAAAATACGGGAGCTACCCGGCTGTGTGTAGAATACCCGGCTTAGTAGATTGGGTCTCAGCCCCGCGAGTAAGCTCCGTGTAAATAGTGATAATGAAGTTGAACTGAGGGGCTCGGCGTCTCAAGTCAATTTAGTAGCTCTATCCTGTTGTCGTACTATTCTCCTGTAATGTAAAGTAGTCAAAGATGAATTTGGCACATTGCATGGCAAGGCCATTCCGGATCGAGGGATCCAGAAGAGCTGCCGTCCATAAAATAATGCAATGCTTACTAGTGTGCGGGCTTCATTGTTTTAGCTCTGATTCGTAGCTTACTAAAGAGACTTGTACATGCAACTTGTAGATCGGACTCGGATTTTAATTCCATGCACGTGCGGAGATAGATGGCTTACAATTGAAATAGGTACCTAGATTAGAATTATAAGTACGATCTCATGATTCGACCTCCGACTCAATTTAGGTTTGATAATTTTTGAGCCATGAAGTCGCTCTTTTTTCTGGAGAAACGACTCTTATGTTTGATATTCATGATTCGGCAGATTCAGAAGGATTTTAAAGCGATTTCTAACATATTCTAATCTAACAGAGTAGGTACCTACTAAATGAATTTGAAATATTCCTAAATTGACACACCCAACATGAATTAGGCCAAAAAGAACAGGGTTGATTTTAATAAAGTACTTTGCAAAAATGCTGAAAAAGTCCGGTCAAAATTTTCTGAATTAAAAACTGGTTTTTTACGATTCGTTGATAAAGTGCATATTACATTAGGCGTTAAATTGATTCACGTTTCGGTTCGGCGTAAACTAGCAGCAGATAAATTGCTCAATTTTTATTTCGTGAAAGCTAGGGGACAAAATAGCTAAAACATAGAACGAAAGGCCTGGCAAGTTATAGTTTCAAAACATAATGCTTCTAACAAATTCTTTAAGGGCCTCATGGAATTAGTTTGGAAGCGGGCTTGAAGATCGGTATATATATTAGAAAAGAATTCAGATACATCCAACCTCAGCTAGATTCAAAGCGTTATTTCTCCATCGTTTTAATTCCAAAACTTCTCTGTACTGCTCCTGCAGCTAGCCTATTTATGGTAGAGCTGTCGGATTTAGTTACACTCAACTTCATTGGACACTAACGGCATAATCTAATTTATTGCGAGCGCCTTGTGCGCTATAGCAAGATACAATTGATCTAGAATTTGGGGAGACTATTCTTTACTTCTGTACCTACCTATTAGATCGGTGGGAGCCTATTTCTGCGGCTTGCCTCCATATTTATTTATTTGGATTTCTCAAGCTAAACTCCAACTGAAGCACATCGAATGACAGAACATGAAAAATTGTCAACGCGTCTCCTCCTATCTAAGATGTTAGTTCCACTGCTCGATTCGGCTGCCAAAACTCTAGCCAAGAGACTTCATAAAAGTAAATACTTCATAAGTATCACTCAATCCACGACACCTGCGCCCGACTCTAGAGTTCTTTAAATCTTACATTTGGTGATGCCAAACCGCCATAAAGACACAGAATCCACGAAAGAGTAATTTATTTGAGTTTTTCTAGAGTTCATTTCTCAATAATTGATGTCGGGAGGGTGATGGATGAGTCAACAGTTGGATGTTTTCAATGTCAAGAGAGTGATTTGGATGTAGAAGGAAGAATTTCAAGGAACCCATTATTCTTGCTCACTACGCGAAACCAAATACGGAACCAAGTCCAATAACAACCCGCCGCTGTCAACCGACTTCCGAATACACTGAAACGGCATAGTAGGTATTGGTGACACACTAAACCGTAGACCGTAGCAATTGAATATATTACGTAGTACTACTGAACTTGAATGAATGGCTAATGGGGTAAGGTAATTCATGTATGGTTGATTTCTTCCTTTTTTCGTTCATTAAAACTTGTGAAATATGCTTAACTGCCTTCATTTTTTTGGCTAAATTTTTCTAGGGTTAGCTGAACTGACCTTTGAAGCCTAGGATATTTCGGTTCATTCGGGCTTAGTGATGCGCTTTATTTGGCCTGGGTATATCAAATACTGAGCTGAACATGACCGCCGAATTTTGCCTGTTTTAATGTTTGAAATTTTTAACGATCTAGAAACCGTGTAAGAATTTTAGCTCTTAGGAATTTTTTAATGTGGTTGTTTAGCGTTGTTAATTTTGAGTACAAATTACTTTATTAAGAAGTTTCTATGGGTACTACTTGACCTGGTCTTGACGCAAAATGTTCACTAGGGCAGTGGAACAGACGAATTTTAGAGCATGTTTGCACATTGAAAATCAGTTCCCGGCGTGGGTTGGGTATGGGTATCAAGTTGTCAGACAGTCTGGCACGAGTATGTCTCAAAGTATTGGAGATTCCAATGTCGAAACTTTGTTCGTTGTTTGCAAGTAACCTTGATTCCGTTCAGGTCTGAAGGAGAAAAGATGGATTGGTTTAGAATTGTTTACCTGACAGATCTGGCTAATGTGTAAATGCCTAATGTATACTTCCTGATTTCATGAAAATAATGTGCTGAAATGGGCGTTTTCCCGAAGTTTCGTGAAAAATGACGTAATCACGCGCTTATATACTTCCTT
>VNWX01000457.1:0-21843 GCA_009869905.1 Ceratophysella communis | reverse complement strand
GCACACATGCTTCAGACTTGTGGCGGCGAGCGGCTAAAGGTGACGCTAAACGTGCAAAATGCATGTATTTCGTGAGACCTGTCACGTGGACCGGTAATAACGCTTTGTCCCGTGCCGCTGCATAAATTAAGGTTAGCAATTAAGCTTCCTGTTTAGAACCGCGTCTTGTAAATTAATAAAATGTCCCATTAGCAGTTTACTCGTTGGATTTGTGGCTTAGCGAAATTTCGAATTTGTTAGGGGCGAAATTCTCTTTCGGCATTTCGGCACATTTTCGGGCAAAATTGGCCTTCAAGTCGTTTTATCAGGCAAAACTCGCATGCTACTTTTTTATGGGCAAACTCGGTTTCAAATATTTAGGCCGATTCGTCCAACTAAACCATGCTTTTGTAAACTGAAATATGCCCCTCATTATTGCGAAAAATTCCTAAATTAACGGGCATAAAATATATATATTTAAATTCACCTTGCATTACACTCCAGAATATAATTCATGAAGATAACAGTAACGATTCATGTTTATTAGTTTTTCAAGTTTTTGTAGAGTAGATGCTTTACATTATAATAATAATACACACACAGAGATTAGAAAGGCCTATGGCCTAAACTAGAGCTAATAAACTAATAACTATTGTTCTAATCCATAGGCAGAGATTTACTCACCAACAAAGCATTTTAATCACACAATACGCTTTTTTTATCAATTGGCTCCTCCGCTCGCTCCAAAACAGTAGTGCATCGCATCATCATTTGTTTACATTTTACGCGTAGGTAGATTAGAATTTACACAGTTTTTGCTCCTTTTGTCGACATTTTATGTTATCGTTCAAAAACACGTAGAGATATTTTACATATAGTAAACTCACTAAATAATCTATCCCATCGTCATTACGCTATTGTCTAATTTTAACTTTTGACGATGCTCACATTGGAATGCTACTTACTCAATAGTTCAATATTCAATAATATTTGCTCGAGAGCAATATAATACACGTCAATTTCCTGGAATACGTAAATAAATATGTAAATAGATTACGGAATTCGTCATTAGAAAAACAAGGATGTGGAATGGAATGGAATGTAGGATTTACATTTAGGGAAAGTTTTTAAATAAGGGGAAAGAATATCTTTTACTATGGAATTTCCAAAACAAAACGCGAATTTTCGCCCATGCGGATTTAACGATTTTGCCCAATTGCGGTGCTATTTGTTAGTGTCCATCCCTTGGCTGCGGCGGGAGTGAATTTGTAACGAAATAGGGCCAAAATCTAGGTGAAATTCGCTAGCTACGGAATTTTTTTTTTGCATGTCTTATGTCTTATGGGCAAAAGTGTCTATTTTTGCGGGTGCAACTAGTTTCTATTGATCTTATGGGCGAAATTCGCTTCTTGCTTTCCTGCCGGCAAAATTAGTGTTATGTGGAAAATTCGCATTATGTTATCTTCCTGGCAAAATCTCTATTTTTAACACGACAATTAGAACAGGAGACAGAAGAACCGACACTATTTCTATAAATAACTATAAATAACCATGTGTAATAATTTCATTACTTTATAGAAGATGTAAAGATGAAGTTTTAAGGCAAATACAGATAAGTACAGAGTAGTTAACAGTTACGTTTAAGGTACAATCACTCAACACACATTGACAGACATAACAATTAGGATTTTTTGATACATTATATATAGTATTACACATCTTATTCTATGCAAGAGAACCGCCACCTTTTTTCGTCTTGTTTTTGGCGTACTTCCAAATCAATAACGACCATCTCCGCCCACACGTCCTCTTAATGACTCGCTAATTGTATTATCTTGACTATGGTCAACCCCATTGACGTCAGAGCACTTTTTAATTCGCAACCATCTTCTAACCACAGTTCATACAACGACAGATAAATGCTTTTCCTTGACAGACGGCACACTCATAATTTCAATAGAGAACAGCTTACGCTATAAGTGCCTTAGAACCTTCTAGAAGCCTTAGAAGTGCTCTAACTGTTTCCTCCTGGCTGCTGGATGGGTTAACAGTTAGGATTCTAAGGCTTCTAAGGAGCAGCTTCGGCTGGCTCAAGTTGAGCTATCTTTTAAACAGACTATTAATATTTTTGCCCGTTAGGAGCCTTAAAATTCTAGCTAATTTTCTTACGCAATTTGAAATATTTCCTAACCTAAAATTTTTCCATGACAAGCTGAATTACAGTAAATCTATATACAGGCAAAAGAAATTAAGCCTGTCAACCTGTCACCTCAAACCGTTCATCATAATCGCATGTCTCGCTACCCCCAGAACCACGAACATGTCGCGTCTAAATGGTTGCAGATTTAATGAGAATGACGCACGCTGACACGTTGTACAATAATGTAAAACCGCTTTAGCGTCTGGCCTGCTGCTGCTGGGTGCCCTTAGAGACCACCCAACCCAGTGACAAAGTGTGACGCAAATGCTGAGCTTTCAATTAACTTCCACTCCACATAAAGTAAATATAAAATGAATTGAGGTTAATTAGAGAAAGGAAGACGAACGAAAAGGAGCATCAAGGACGCAGGAAATTCAATTACTGCTCAAGTAACCCTGCTTGAAGATGATTTCTATTGATTGGGTCGGCACCTGGGGGCAGGCGTCGCCTGCCCTAGGTCCTGTAAAGTCGGGGTCAAGGGGGGCGACGCCTGGTACCACTTAATGGGGTTTCGTGGTATGCTATTGATTAACTCAATCCAGGCAGCTAGCGAACATTAAAAAAATTAGTTAAATTGCGGCTAAATTGTAGAGGGAAACTGGCGGAGCCGAGAATCCTTGAATACGAATTTAATTTTAATTCGTTAAAAATGAATTAATAATCTCCTGTCAATACGTTGTTAGATCTGGGGCTTAAATGCTCAATCTAATTTTCAATGTCATTTCGCTTAACACGGAAAAGTATTAGGATGTAAAATGTAATTCAATTGAAACATGCTCAACAGCTGCATCTTTAACTTGCAACATTGACTTTGACACTGGGGTCGCCTTGCATCATTTCTAAATCCCTATTAAATACGTCAGCGTCGTCAATGACAAATGCCGCGTAATGGTGGGCGTTCAGAATGCATTCTGCAGTTCAATGCTTTTCACCTGAATTCCACACTAATAATAGATCTAGAAAAAATTGCACATCTTATTGCGTAAAATGCCTAATGGAACGAGAAACCCCGAAGAGAAGACGCGCTAGAGAATTCTTTGAAATCTAAGCTAATAATATAGTTAAATATAGATAATCTACCTCTACCTCCCTCATGAGCTCCCACTTCACCCAAATTATTGTTCGTCAAGAATAAGGTTATCAGTGTGAGTGAACGTTAGATTATGTCGTCTATAAACATGTTTTTGAATATTTGGGAAATTGGGTTTCGAAGCTTCGATGTTTCCTGAATTTCGATCATTCTAAAGCTCTCTCTGGTTTTTTCCGTATCACGTCAAATATATAATTCAAAGAATCAATCGGGGATAATTCAGGGATAGTTAAACCACGATATAGGAGTTAAACTGTCCACGCTGTAGAAGTTTTGCCCGTTCGAAGTTCGGACCTAAGGCCTATGACCTTAAAATAACCTAAGTTGAATTGATAATATGATTCATTTGAAACAACTGAGGCACCCAACCGAAGTTATTAATATCACGACTGGCAAAACTTCTAGAATAATGGGCTTAAAAATATAAGGTCATAATTTAGGTGAAGGGTTAAAGGTCAAAGCAAATTGGCAATCGAAAATAAATGCATACCTGATAAATAGCGTAAATAAAATGCATGCAAACCAAAAATACTTCACCTACGGAACGATATTTATTACTGCGAGTCAAAGGTCAACGAAAACAAATACTAAAGTATATCTCGGAGCATACTCTTCTATTCAGCGAAATCGTTGGGAGTCCTTACAATAGACATTTATAATCTGTTCCTTTCAGCACAACTACTATTAACTTTTTAACTAAATATACACGACGCTACCCTACGTACTACTTTGTATCTCTTCTTCAATTTGCACGTCCCGAACAATCTTTCTATTTTCAGAACCATTTAACATTTAACAAATGACTCCATCTCCACAAAACGAGTGTGGGAGAGCCGATTTACTACTGCGTATCCGCTTTTTAACATACTAACGTATTTACATTTATAATTTACAACTCCGCGTTGTAAGAAATAGGAATGTTGTCTTGATTTAGAAAAATCTCGAAAGAAAAATGCACGACACAGGAGCCGGACCTTTAAATGCCTTTCTCGGACCGTTCGTTCAGCTTCTGATTCTGACCTTAATTTCCATCCAAGCGATCATAAAGTACGCGTATTTTGACTGAACCATCCGCACCACAGGAGAAGAGTCGCCTGCAGGTATCCATGGAAAGTTGGGTCACGCCTTGACCTGGAATGTTTTTGAAAAACCCGGACCGAGAATGCTCTCCAGGAAAAGTTGCCCGAGATTTTCCAGAAAAGTCCCAAACTCGTATATCTCCGTCCGCCGAACCCGTACAGAAAAATTCTTCAGCAGGGTCTAGGGCCATGCATTTAATTGCAGTTTCATGACCTAAACAAAATTATAACAATTGCGTTAGGAGAAATAAACCGGATTTAACTTTCATGTAAACAAATTCTGTCGACGCTCGAGCTCCATAAACAATGGTTAGCATAAATATGCGAAGAGAGAAAACAAGCTAGGTAATCCGTAAGCATCTTCGGAATTGCAATACACGAACTAGAGTTCTCCAGATGGTAGCTTCTTAGCCTGAAGCAATAGAATAGTCAAGTAAGGTCAAATCTGTTATCGTTAACAAGCCCTATACATGCTGAAAGGTAAACTTTGGAATAATAAACCATTGAAATATCTCTATAGCCGCCAAGTGATCTCGTGTAAAGCTGATCATCAGTAGTGACGCAAATGGAATATATTAAATGAAGCCAAACCACTACCTACGTTTACGCGCCTGAGATTGGTATGAAAATATTAAATAAATTGACTACGAACACTCTTCATCATATATCACTGCTACTGCGCTGGAGTGGGCAGCAGGCATCATCTCACAGAATATGTACTTTTGTGAGCATTTATGAAAAGGAAAAAAATCCTTTTCGTCTTGTATCTTTTATTACAAACAACAACCTACCTTGAAACCGATGACGCAGAGCACGTTGTCTCACATCCCAAATGCAAATTGCTCCTTTCTTCCCGGCGGAGATCAGGCATTGATGTTCTTCAGCGTAGGCGAGAGCCACGCATCCCTGTAATCAAACAAATGCAGAGGTTTATAATCCGAATTTACACGTACAATCTACAGAAGCCATGAAATTATACGATTTTCCTTATGGGTATTTTTAGAACAATGGCCAGTATTACGCAGTGTCAATCCTAGGGACAGAACCTTGTCGAGTAAAATACAATGTGCAAATTTTAATAGTGGCACGCTTGCTTAGATAAATATCTCGAAACAATGGATGCGCATGGAATGATAATTAAAAGCGTGCCGCTGGGTCATCACTCGACACTACTATAAATACCTATTTCGCATTTGCATCTTTATTGCATAATTTTACAGCCTAAAACCTCAGGACTCACCTGCTCGTGACAGCTGAATGAAGCAATCTGAGCCTTCTTCATCGGCATCAGCGTATCCCACATGGCCACATTCTTGGAGTCAGTACTCATACCAGCACTTGCAATTAAGCTGGAGCTCCCGAGAAAAACGAAATCACTCGTTTGCTTCGTATGACATTGAACCGTCTGGAAGGGTAGAGTAATTAGAATTACACAATGTCGGATTATGCATGGAGTCAAGGAATCTTAAGTCAGGATTATTCTAATTTAGACATTGTGTCACCTAATCGTTAGTTTCAAGCATCCAAATGTCAGAATTCATGATACAGCACTTTAGAACTTAGGAAACAACAAAAATTCTTACATAGTACGGTCGTGGATTTGCACCAATCTGCCAAAGGCTCAATCTTCCGTCCCCTGGTAATCAAGATTAATTGGTAGAATCATGACAAGCTTTTAAACTTTAGGTTATAAAAAAAATTAGCTAACCATCCGACACTCCGAACTTGCTTCGATGAAATCGAATTCGGCTAACTTTGGCGAAAGTTCCGGATGGGCGTGGAACAGACACTGGCTGAGCATGGGAGAATTCCCACAGTCTAACGGAGCCATCTTGGCTACCGGACAGATCTGAATAAAACAAGAATTTAAAATCATTACCCCGGTTTCAATTCGATTCTAATCGAATTCGCCTGAATCATAAACTTACATAATGGCAGAGATGAGTGAGACGCCATCCTTCGAACCCCATCAACTCTGTGTTTCAAAATCTGAGAAAATACGACCAAAATTTAAAATACAGAAAATTCAAATCTTAACAACAACGAGCAAAACGACAAACCAAATCCGCACCAAACTTACAACATAACCTCAACTTAAAGATAAACTCAAAATTCTGAAATTACTGAGTTAAAACCAAAGAGAAAGTAAACTTTCACCGCTGACTTTCTCCCATGCACACCGGAAAGTGAAATTCACAATCCAAATTCATGAAAGCCAAAATAAATCAAAACAGAAACAATAAACTGAAGACAGTGAGAACTCCTGATAGTGATCTCACCGGAACGAGGAATCGTCGAGATCGTTCCATGACATATTGTACAAATGATGGATTTGTACATCCAGGAAAATTCAGTCCCTTTATCTTTATGTTGAGTCGTTGCATATGGTAAGCAATGTGAGTGAATTACAGTAATCAGAACAATACAAGAGACATGAGATACGCACATATTTTTCAATCATCTGTAAAGTCAACTACTACAATTAACAATCCAAAAGCTTACCAGAGAATGAACTCCTTTGGGTGGCTTCTCCAAATTGGAAACCATCGATCGATCCGAGGGACTTTGAACTACTAAATAGGACGAAGTTGACAGTGTTTCGGGATCCCTAGAGAATTATGTTTTACCGTTTAATAACTAGACAAAACATCTAATACTATAACCAAAACGCTGATAGAGATGACTCACTTGTACAGATTTAGCAGATCAAACTCAAACTGATCCTCGAACTTCCATGACTCCATGTCCAAAAGCACACCAACATCCAGTTCCTGAATTTCTTTTGGGGTTGAAATCGCCAGCAGCCCTGGTTTTGCTTGATTGATACAAAATGCTGAAATAGATTCATGCTCTTTGTGTACAATCCGAACTGGACCAACTAGGTGCATTGTCGTCCTCTGAATCAGGTTCTCCATCTTTCTCATCTTTTCCTTTTGTTCTGCTGTCTAAACTGCTGTCCCATAGAGAAACTGACATGGTGTCGTCTGGCCTCTTCTTCCCAAAGATGAATCGAATGAATAAGTCTTGTACAATATCCTCGCGTACCAAATGATTCCAGAGCCTTCGTTGTCCGAAGGTAGTTTTCTTCAGCCTGTAAATTAATGTACAGGTAGTAAATTATTTTCGACCCTCAAACCTGAGATGCAGCAATACACAAGTTTAAGTTTGACTCACGGGAAAGGCGTATTTGTAGGTTCTAACAAAGCCCGGTATTTGTGGATCGGTGGACCGGTAACGCTTTCCACGGCTGCATTTTGAAGATAATTCACAGGAGGCGGAGCACGCTTTTCCAATTCCTTGAATATCCGCACTTCCCAAACGCTCAGGACACGAATAACTCCGTCCAAGTATGGACTTATATGGCTCAACTCTGCAATTTAGAAAATATTTAGGACGATAAAGATAGCTTAGCAATTAGTTTTAAAACTACTTGAAGAAAAATTAGGCCCATCAAGCCGTAATGCATACCTGACATTTCAATTCCAGCAATGTTCACAATTCTCTTCAATTCTGCTTTAGCCAATTTGACGGCTGCTAATCTCATAAGACGCCAGGAATATGAAAATGGTTCATCTTCTTTGTTATCATTGGGCTTGACTTTGGAAGAAGACTTAGTATCCCAATAATCTTCATCATCCTCTTCCTCTTCGTTTTCGTTCACATCATCCTCTTCGTCATCTGAGTCCAGGAAAATTAGTTTTCCATCTGATTCATCCGAGCGAGGCTTAGGCTTGGACATTAAGTATGAGTAAATGGACATTTCTGGCGGTACAAATTTTTCACGGAAAGTAGGACGTTCCTCCTGTAATTTACCGAGAAAAATAATTAACTGATGCACTGCAGAATTTATCAACCAGGTGAAACTAACTGAAATACCTTGGGCAGTGGTGTGGCTGGAGTTCTCGGACTATTAATGTTAAATTGTTGTCCCAATAATTTCATATTGAATTTGATTCTGGCTTTATTCAAACCAGCCAAAGTCGCCCAAACTGAGGACGGAGAAGTGTCACCGCCATCCTTATCCGAGGAGGAGCTGTGACTCTGAGGCTGTAAATCCGAAACACGAGATTCGATGACCCAATGACACTGCGAAAATTATACAGAAACTCTTCCTTAAGTTTTACTTACATGGAGTTGATGCATAGTGGACATCTTGACTTGTCGTTTACAACCACCTCCGAAAATGCTCGCAAAAGCAGCGGCATCAATTTTCTTGGCAAGTATCCTATAAACAGCCTTTGAATCACATACAGCTAAAGAATGTACAAACAAACTGGCAAATACAGCTCCGTAACATTCAACCAGAAGGAATTTCAATTTCGGACTATCTGCATCCTCCTCACGAGACAGCATTCCGCGAAGAATAGCGACCCCTGAAAACAAAAAAAAAATCCGCATATCAATTACAATTTAACATTGTTGAAGGTTTAGTTTTTAGTTTATTTTCAAGTTCGTTCTAGTCCTTACCAGGCCACCGTTCTGGTGCTGAGATAACTTGACCGCTCGCCTGGCCATCAATTCCAACACTGCTCCATCGGCGTCTCCGCTGTGTATACAGCAATTGAACACCCACATCCGATCTCGTATTTTCATTTCCTTCAGAATCACTCAGAGACTGAAACAGGCTGGAGGAAAGCGCAATTCCAGAATCTCGTAAGACGACAACAAGTCTCCAATCACAAACGGCAGCGCTCAATTCTTCTTCAACCACAATATCACTTTCATCCTCCTTGCCCTTTCCTTTGCTGTTAAAATCTCCGGATTCGAGTTCTTCATTCTCATCCTGCTCTCCATGCAATGTGTCATCGTCACCTTTCTCCTTTTCACTTCCGGAACGAGATCCATTTGGAATGATTTCAGAATCACGGACAGAATTCTCGTGAGAAGTCTCATCCCCGGCTCCTTGTAGCGGTGGATTGGCCCGGTTTGATTCTTGCTGCAATTTCTCGACTTGGATAACTGGAACAGCAATGAGCTCAGAAACAGTCTGTAGAATATCCCGCGCTGAGGAGAGAATGAACGAAACCGCAGCTTTGTTAGGATTTGCTACTGCGGAAAGAAGTGGAAATTCGGAATGGAGAAGCGGGAGCGGTGACAGAAGCGACGGCCCAGTGCCACTGAAAATTTTTAGAGATGGCAAATTATTAAAACGACCAACATTTTAAAATTGTCAAACTTATAACGGCTAAGTACCTTGACTTTTCTTTTTGCAATTCATCCAAGAGAAATACAAGTTCAATATGCACTGGTGCCAACGAGTGAGCATGAAGCCTTGCAAATGCTAATAAAGTTGCTAGCAAGTGGCGATTCGCTCGAAGCCATCTGCTTCTTCTTGACAAAACGCCCATTTTCCATTCCAGATCTAGTTTCTCCGAAAGCAAAATGTCGTGCAGTCCAGCTCCTTGTGATTCCAGTCTTGGAGTCAAGCTTCTGAAATGAATGAAACAATAATTCTAGCTCCAAGATACTATTGCAATATTATAATGGTATTCAGGCTCAATCGTACCTTTCCCGCACGCTCCATTCTTCCTGAGTCAAATCATCGTCATCGCTCTTATATCGAGCTAATTCCTGTAGAGTCGGAACTTGCTTCTCTAACCAGGCGTACAAGTGGAGTCTTAGTTCAGTTCCTTCAATCTGACCAACCATATTTGCCAGTTCTTCACACATTAGTTTTAGGCAAGAAGCGAGTTTGAGTTCCGTTGAGATCATAGTGTGAGGGTTATTTATACTTTCTTCTTCCTCTTCAATTTCCTCGCCAGCGAAACTTGCTTCCTTTGAAAACGTTCGGGCGACAATACTTTTCTGTGTTTTCAGTTTGCCTTTATCGGGCTCAACTTCCTCGATTTCCTCTTCTGGCTCATCATCATCCCAGTCCAATTTCAATTCATCATCTGGCAGTTTGGATGCAAGAGCTGAGGCAGGATCACTCCAGTCAAAGTCAACAGCAGATTCTCCTGTAAAGCCGCTTTCAAATTAAATAGGAAATAGCAATAAAATACTTCAATTAATTTTGAGAAACCTTACGTTTTTTAAGGTGACGCTCCGCTACGGAACTTCCGCTTGTCCAGCTATGTGCATCGTCATGCTCGAAGATACCTGACTCAATAATTTTTTCGGCCTTCGCGACTGCATTCATGTCCTTGACTGGACTTCCAATAGTACTGATAGGAACCGCGTTAGTTCGAGCAATTTTCGGTAGCTGCGTCAAAACATGAATTGCGAGGATTGGGCAACCTGATGCGTAGTGTTCGTGAGCGGTTTGGTAGTAGAGATTTCGTTCTTGAAGACTCAAGGCAAGGGTGCCCTTGGCCTTATTCTGTCGGACGAGTAGAGGATGTGTCCGCAGATAAACATAAAAGTTGAAGACACGAGAGGAGAATTTGGAGCCCAGCATTGTATCCAGACTTCCTTGATAGTCTTTCAACATCCACAATGCAACTGAGCGAAGAAACGGGTCAGCATTAGCTTCATCACGAGGATTTAATACTTCCTACAATTTCAAACAAACCATCATAAAATGATCAAAAAGGACTCACTAATCAGCACTGCGAACTCAGCACATCTGAAATAACTTACATCTTGCAGAAGTTGCCTGACAGAATTCGGAGTAGGATCCAAATCTCCGCCATCGTATAATCTAGCAACAACCAATGCCAGCTGGATGTCCTTAAGCTTCGCCAAGCAAACTTCAAGAGCATCCTTCAGACTTCCGGCAAGCAGAAAAAACCCAGCGGCATGTTCGAATCTTTGCTTTCCCAACAGAGCGTACGCATTTTTCAAAGCAGCCTTTCTCCATCTCTCTTGTGAGAAGTCATTGGCAAAAAATGTCGCCATCTTTTCGTCACGCTTAGCTCGATATAATCCCCAAACCAGAGATTTCTTTTTCATGGCTAAATAGAAAATCGCTGCATCCATCGGATCACTTTCTTTCTGATACGCGTGCTTGCCCATTTTCTCCATACAGAGTCGAAGTGTTTGATTATTTCGAAGCCACCAACCAGCACCTGAATAACATGAAAATCGTTAGCAAGAGGCAATATACAAGACATATTGTAATGGCAGAGTTTAAGTCTGTCATTTAGAAGTTATTCTTACCCAATTCTCGCATCTGAGGCCAGGTCATTTCTCCTTTCTGATATGCTGGAATCAGGTTCAAAATATCTTCCTGAGACTCGGAATGGAAAGCCCAAACAATATCAGAAGTTGCTATTCCTTGCTTCTGTAGCGCTGCTCTTTGTACAGGCGGAAGGCATCGTAGTAAATAGTTGTAGTGCTTTACGACGAGTAAGAAGCGAAGCCCGCAGTCATCCAAGGAATCTGGTGTTCCATCATGCAAGGATTTCTGTGTAATTTCGGCACTATGATCCAGTCTGGTCCCAATTGAGGCCACCGTGTCAGCAACAGCAAGTAAATGCATTTGATCCAAGGCCGTTAAACCAGGGAGTTGAGCATGGGTGAGAACTCGAGAAAGTACTCGAGCCTGTCTTGTTCCAAATTGCAATGGTTGATTTTCACCACTGGCTGATCGACGTCTTTGGCGAGGAATGGGAACACCATTTTCATCGTCATCCAAAAATTCATCAAACACGGACTCATCAATTTGATCATCAACCACTTCCGCATTGAAAAGATCATTGTAGTCTTTCTGCAAATTTTGTCGGTCAAAATAATCAAGTCGGTTAAAATCGTCGTTATTCAAGACATATAAATAAATATAAATTCAAATAATTAGACAGTATAAAATGAAGTCCTTACTGTTTTCTCTTCCGATGGAAGTTGTCCTTGCTCATTGTCTGCTTGCAGCAGCACCCAGAGCGGAACTGGAGGTATGGACTTAATCTCCGCGTAGTTCAAATTCAATTCTTCAGCCGTGATAACAATCGAATTGCGATGTTCCAAGGGGCTCGGTGGTGTGGGTCCTGGAAAACTTACAGAAAGTGTTCTCGAGCGAGACCAACATCGCTGCCGGTCGTCATCATGCGTCAATGAACCTTGTCGTTTCAAAGATGAGGCACTTCCCTGCATTAATCTGGAAATCGTAACAGTAGTTATACATAAGCTAAATTAAACGATACAAAATTGTAACTGTCGGTAAAGAAGATGGTATCGTGTACGCACCTAACGAGATGTGCTAAGATCACTTTCACCCAGCGTACTTTTCCACAGTTGAGCAATTCCATCAGTTGCTTCGGATGGAACTGTGGAAGAACTGGAAAACAATGTGTTGTGTATTGAAATAGACCAACACTCCCAGATAACAACGACAGCTCAATGTGAGGTTTATTCGGTTGATCTTGAAGCCCGGACTTCGCCAGAAGAGTTGTTGGAATAAGAGCATCCTGTAAGAAATATCCCAGAAATAGTAAAACTGCTGGATTTATGTGAAGCTGCTTCACTTCAAATTGAAATATTCAGCAAATATAACGAGAAGTGAAATTGTACCGTTAAATTCTCCAGCGTCCATTGCGAGTACACTTGCATTTCATTTCGCATTGCCACAACACAAACAGCATGAATCCATCCAAAGCGGACAGGAAATGGATGAAGACCGTCAGCCGAACTTAATTTGAACGCATGAAGAGGAAGCCAAAACTGAGATTTGCACGATGAGAAAGATGGCAATGCTTTTGCCCCAAATGTAACCTCAGGTCCACGACTAACATGGGCGAATAGACAGACCTAAAATGCCAAAAATATTGGTTAAATCAGAGCATGTTTCGAAATCTGAAACTAGTTGTTTGCAGTAACTGTTTTTAAGTATTACCATATCCGAGACCGCAAGGGCCAAAATATGTTGACCGTTGTTCTTTTTCACCCATTCTAAGTGAACGTCATCGACATCGTCCTCCGTTTTCAATTCAATTGTGTCTTCCAGCAGCCACTCCGTACCTGTAAACCCAAAATAATTATAACCAATTAATCCAAAGGTTGTCTGTGTAACAATAATTTACATTAAAAAAATAATTCTCACCTCCAGTGGATTCACACTCATAGACAGTAACAGCACACGTATATCGATCATCTGCAGCAGGAGAAGCCTCTGTTTCAGCCTTTTTGATCGAATCATCTAAATGCTCTCCGCGTCCTAACTTGTAAACACAAGCCATTCGACCACTGTAAGCGGCACTAGCATGAAGCAGAGTTCCTTCTTTTTCTGCTCGAAGACTATTCCATTCTTTGAATGAGACAGCCTCATCTTCTACATCTCTTTGAAGCTTCCACACCTTTACACAATCGTGCGATGTCGTAATCAAAGCATATGAAGTTCCGCATACAAAATGCCCAGTACAAGCGGAGAAGCTGCTGATCTCAACGCCTTCCCAAATTGTCTGGACGAGAATTTTCTCGATTTTAATGTTGAGGAAGTACTTCGCTGGTTTTATCGGCGGTTGTTCGCTTGTATTCACGTAACTTGGCAGACCATTTATGTGAGAGGCCTCTCCTGGTACATCCAGTGATGGAATGTCGAATGGATTTTGACTTCCAACTGGAAACGGTGAGACGGGCTCACTATATACCTCATGGCCGTGCTCATGGGCATCTAATTGTGAGCACGGAGTGGATATTTCGATTCTCCACACATGAACTTTATTACGACCTTGAATCAGAACAACATGGAAAGATTCTCTGTAATCTAAATGCCCACGGGATGTTGGGTCCAGATCATCTCGAAAGACTTGAATGAAGTCGATTTCTCCATAACCCTAAAAATAGAAAGTCACAGTTTTCAAAATACAACTAAACATTTTTACCATCAAATAGCAAATCCAAAACCGTTTCAGGAATTCGTGCTCCAGTCAGGAGCGCGATTAGTTATCATCGCATACCTCGTTATCAATACGATCCAACTGTAAAATGCAGCCCGGTCTTGAGGTAGATTGTTGACTCACAATAGCAAACAGATCAGGATCGCCTGTCTCAGCTTCGACGGCATCGTGAATTGAGGATAAGGAACTGGAAGATGAAAGGCTGACAACGGAATCCTAGATTTAAAAAATAATAACAGTTCGATAAGTGCTGAGAGCGGCGTATCGAACAACCAATGCAATTCGAGATATGAAAGCGTGTTGTCAGTTGTCAGTGACGTACGTTCAAAGATGCTTTTCTTCTCCGATTTGCCGTAGAAATCTCAGCAAGTAAATTCGTAGCATCCAAGACAGCTTGATAAACACGAAGACTAGATCCATCCGATGCCACAAAGCATCCAGAGTTTGAGAAGAGTGACGTGCTCGGTAGAAGCCCCGGAACCCAAGCTACATGCGGAAAGGCATGTAGTTCGGTCGAGTTGATTCGGGCGATTTCTACAACACCGCCAGACTTGCAGAGTGGACCGATGGGATCCACTCGCCATAGAATTAATTCTGAGCAGTAGTTCTGTTGCTGTTTGTGATCGTCCTCTTCGACATCAGATTGATAGGCATGACTAGCAGCAGTGAGAACAAGCGGGAGAACTGGGTGACACGCCATTTCACGAACCTTTGACAGCATAGTAAAATCGATAATTCAGTAACGATACAATCTCAAGTATAAGTGACACTTTTAAATCGAAAAGAAATTCCCTACCTGGAAGCGATGCCCAGAAGCTCGTTTCGTGTGAGCAACACTCATAACATTGCAGAACTTAGAATCATCTCCAAAACAGAGCGTCCACAGATTCAACGTTCCGTTATGATGCTTCGTCATCATGGAGGCTCGGTTTGAGGCTAGTTTCTCGAGAGGAAATAAATACAGATTCGGACTAGACATGCTTGTCGCATCAGCCAATGGAATTGCGCCAGGAATACATGAAGAAAAAGAGACTTGCGACTGGCGAAAACATCCTAGAAAAACAAATGGTCAAAACTTAATATAAATAAAAATCCTCCAAAGTCAAAATCGATAGGCCAATTGAATCCAACTCATAAATTAAATACCTGGAGAATGTTCATCCAACCATTCGACAGACCAAACCAAGAAAGACCCGTCGACTGGATGAAGGGAGACCAAGATATCTGGAGTTTTATGCCAATCTTTGAGCAACGTTTCAAGTTTCTGATCAAACATGTCAATGCTCTGTGGATACTGCATTTCACTGAGAGAGCCTGTAGAGGCACCAGAACTCATTGAGGGTTGAGAGCTGTTGTCATCCCCAGCAAAACTCTCCGGCTGAGATGATGACCGAGGCATTCGTCGCCTTCCGTCTGGAAAATAAAAATGGTATAAAATCAGTGGCAAAATCAGCCTCTTTCCTGAAGTTTCAGAACGGCCATTTTTACCATCTTCAATATTGTCCATCGATTCATCTCTCTCGAGTCCTTTCCTACACAAGTCTTGCAGAATTGCTTCTGACTGCTGCGTAAAGAACATTTCCTTATTGTTGATCCAGAAGACACGAAAATTATGATGTTTGAGAGGTGGGACAAGTGGAATGTCAGTTTCTGCATTAATACTTCCAGCCAAGTGGAAGTGGACCGAGGCTCCATGTCCATGGTTCAGTAAACCAATGTGAGAATGTGTATAGTCCAATATCGATGAATAGGCGTTCAGACCCAAAATCGGAAGTGAGGTGTTCAGGGGTAAGGGGGAAGGCTGCCGTAATTGAATGTGTATTTTCTTTATGACGACTTTTCTTCAGGTGAAAGCACGCTCTGGAAAGCATAATTCATAAAATTTAGTATTGCCGCACATTTATTGTCATCCATGTTTACTTTAATCAAGTTGAGCCGAATTTCAATCAAATCAGAGCTCCGGCACACATAAATCGAAGCATTTAATGAATGCATTTCTAACTAAATAATACGATCCTAATCTGCCCGAATACGAGCCTAATCCGAAAACATCAGGTTTTGAATTTTTGACGTCATGCTGTATTGAATAAGTAGTACTTATCTTTAGTACTTTTAAATTAAACTTGAAACGAATCAAACGTAAAGGCCGGCTTCAAGATTACGCAGTATCTCGACCTACAGCCTAACTAGGAAAACTGAAATCATTATTATTTAAACTAATGCAAAATCATAAGAGCAATAACAACTAGGCATATCAGTTAGCTTAGCATTCACGAACCCAATTCCTACTAATAAATAGATGCGTGGGATAATCTATCTGCCTAAGCCCTAGCATAGGGCAATTCAACAGCATGACGGCATGACGCGAAGCTCAAAGGTGCTCTGTTTTGTAGTTAGCGTCAGTCATGGTCATATTCATATGATAGCGATAGCTCATCCAATCCAACACGTCGCTGCGCTCCCCCTCAACTGCCTGGGAAAATCCAAATCCCATAGAGAATTTCTCAAAGCAAACTCTTTTCGTTGCCCGTGCTTCGAGGGAACAGATAGATCCTTCCTGCTGCCCCATCAACAAATTGTTATTAACAACAATCACAATCACCAACAATAAAATCAGCGGAAACTTCCGGCTTTCTGTTTACTTCCTCCCAAGACTTGGCTCAAAATTCTTCGAATAAGTAAAAGATTATTCGGAATGGCTGGGTCCACGATCAAGCCGGTCATTGTTGAGCCGACGGCTCCACATACAGCGACCGTAAGTTTCTACTTATAATTCTATGTCCTGCCAAACCAGCATTATTTTCTCTTGGCAAGACCTTTCGCTTATGCAGTACTACCACCGGTCTGTGATTTTTGTAATAAAAATTGATTTTTATGTGTTTCGCAGATCATTTTCTTGCACGGTCTTGGTGATACCGGGTAAGTAAGTCGTATGTTAAACCCAGAAAATTATAAATAAAGAATAGTAGACGCCATACTTCGAAATATTAATACAAGCCAGACATAAATGCCGTATATTTAATGCAATTGGGCAACTTTTTGATGATCTTATCAATGTCCATTTCTAACCTCAATTTATTGTTACAGACATGGTTGGGCAGAGGAACTGGGTTCCCTGAAGCCAGCATACGCCAAGCTCATCTGTCCCACAGCGTAAGCACTGAACAACGAATGATTAGGTATCATCTGGTATCTTTAAAAATCATTTAGCAAATTGCATTTCTTATCCCAACAGACGTACTAACCCTGTGACTATCAACATGGGCATGGGAATGCCTTCCTGGTTTGATATTCGCTCTTTGGATAAAAACGATAAGAATCAAGACGAAGAAGGGGTCAAAGAATCATCACAGTACATCGTGGACATGATAAAGGCAGAAGTAAGAACTATTTTCTACACTAATTGTACAGTTTGGACGTTTCGGCAACATTGTACTTAATTGAAACTTTTCAAATCAAAGATTGCTGGGAACAACAACAATCCAGGTATTCCAGCTTCCAGAATTGTGCTGGGCGGTTTCAGCCAAGGTGCAGCTCTATCCCTGTATACTGGACTAACTGGTCCAGTTGAATTGGGCGGAATTGTCGCATTGTCCGGATACCTTCCAATTTCCAGTACCATCAAATGGGATACTATTCAGAAACCTCCAATTTTCCAATGTCACGGAGACTCGGACTCAGTTGTCTCATATGAATACGGGACACAAACTGCCAAAGCACTCTCTACTCGTATCCCTAAACACACTTTCAAGACCTACTCCATGGATCACTGCTCGTGTGCTGAGGAGCTGAGTGATTTGGAAGACTTTTTAAAAGAAGTTCTACCTCCTATCTAGAATTCCGGGGAAAAAACTGCACAATTTGAAACTCCAGCATTTAGTAGGTGTCTGTGCCTGTCGTTGACTAGAGGTTTATTCAATTACGGATAATTCCAAGCGTCCAAATTAAAAGTGTAATTCAAGTACCTACAGCTAAATACCTATTTTGCAATAAGTACGTGAATTTGGGTCATTAAAAAAGCTATTTTCATTCCACATTTCTGAGCTAAGCACTTCGCAATCGCGAATCAGCCTCCAGAATTGACTGTATGCTTAATTCTTTCAAGCACTGCACTTCCTCTGCTTTCTTGATCTAAGTGAAATAGAAATGAAAGTAGGCGAGAGCGAAATTTCTGGTCCATGAACAACGACACGAAAGTGCATAAAATTATGAGAGGACAAAATTACCAATTCTTTTTCATCAGAGACTTCGTACGCCAAGCGGAAAAGTAAGCGCACACAAAAACTAACATCACAAATCACAACTAGCCCTATACTTTAATTTAACTCGCACAAAATACACTTTCTCTACTTTCTCCAATGCATTTACTATATAACTAAACAAAGATAAGGGAAGCTCTACTGCCAGCTTTCACCAAACCAAGCTTTATTTCACACTAGCGTTCCTCGTATACTTTCTCTACAGCTTTCTCCAAACTAGAACAAAACCTTGTTTGGGCTTCGTACTTTCTCTTTTGCTTTCTCCCATCTAGAACAGAGCCTTGTTTGGGGCTCGTACTTTCTCCTTTGCTTTCTTCAATAGAGAGTAAAGCATGTTGTTAGGTCAATCGAACTTGCTTTGGCTTTATATAATCCTGCTAAGATATTCAATAGATCCGCTCCGTTCGCTAGAGCGGCTGAAGCTTGGGCTTTCTTTTCTCCTAAAGTCAAGTTAGCTGTTCAAGTTAAATAATTAAAATGCCCTTAGCGTAAAAATTATCATATTCCAATTTCCAGTGCTGATTAATAGTACCGGCACCTTAAAAATATTCTGTTTGTAGTCTCAGTAACAGTAAGGATAACGATGATGGTAAACCCAGTTGAACATCTATCTATCAAGGAATAATATAAAGCTCTGATTTCTCATTCCCACAGAGCAGAGTACGATGAAGTGTGCACAATATGCATGGCTTGAACGACCTGTTTCATTTTTTGCTGTTTTATGTAGCCTTGCTATGCATGCATACTCAATGCTCAATTGCCTCACCAGAAGCAGAAGTGGAGAAACGTATCTATATGTGTGAATTGGCACAACAAGTCCGAGTACATGAAGACAGCTATACGTAGACTCAAGATTAGCAATATTGGAACCATGCATATCACACAAACTCTCCTAGTGATGGTTAAGTAAACTCTGTAAAATAACTCGTACACTGTGATTCTCGTATTCTACTCCAGCGACTCCAGCTCAAGATTACGAACTCGTTTAGTTTGAGTTGAAGCTTAAGTGACAACAATTCAGAGATATTAGAGGGATATAGCCCAAAAATACCGAAAACGTAGGCATCGCTCAAGGATTACTGAATAATTTCGATCGAAATCGCACTACTGAATTATTACCTACTAAAGAAATGGCATTCGCGACGATAGCTCCAGTTATTGTCCCAGCATCTTTCAAACACACAGCGACGGTGAGTGAAAATAATAAAACATTGCCGGGCAGAAGTAGGACGCTAACATCTGCTCAGCATGCCTTGAACGTAAATTGTACTAATATAATGGCATGATAAAAATTATTTCACAGATTATCTTTCTTCATGGACTGGGCGATTGTGGGTAAAGCTCTCACAATAAATATCTGGCTTCAAATATTTTTTCGATTATGATTTTCGAACAACTTTTTTTAATTTGCAGAATGAGTTGGGCAGATATTCTAACTGCCTTGAGTCCTCCTTACGCCAAACTGATATTACCCAACGCGTAAGAAAAATATAGATAAACAGAATACACATGAGCCGTAAAAAGGAAAGAAAATAATGACTTATAATAATAAAATCTAACATGCACCTAGGCCAGTTAGAGCAGTAACCCTCAATAATGGTGCTCAAATGCCAGCCTGGTTTGATCTTCGACCTTTTGGCCAAGAGAAAGATGAAGATGGAATTAAGAAGGCTGCTGCTCATGTCAACGAATTAGTACAAACCGAGGTAGACTCCTGAGTATCAGGTTCGATTGAAATAAGAGCCGCCCGCAAGCCACACTCGTAATCAATCTGTATTAATTAATTGAAACCTACTAGGTGAAAGCCGGCACTCCAGCATCCCGAATCGTTCTTGGAGGGTTTAGTCAAGGTGGAGCCCTTGCACTATACTCTGGACTAACTGGCGGAATTAAATTAGGAGGAATTCTAGCTTTGTCTACCTGGCTCCCAATTGATAAGTTGATCGACTGGAAAAAGATCCAGAACCCGCCTGTACTTTACTGTCACGGAGATCAAGATCCGATGATTTCAATGTCCAGTGCACTCAAAAGTGCTACCAAGCTTGAAGCTAATCTAACTGACTTAACTTTCAAAGCCTATCCAGGATTGGACCACACTATTAATTCGGCTGATGAAATCCAAGATATCAAGGAATTTCTAGCTAAAGTATTGCCACCGAAACAAAACAGCAAGTTGTGATCTTAAGTGTTCAATAGGCTAGGCTAGACCTCAATTTCAGCCAAAGCCTGATAAATTAAACTCTGCTTGAAGTAAATTAGGCGTGAGCTTTATAAAAAGAGGTGTTTTGGCTTACTTGACATGTTGAAGACGTTTCATAATCCGATGTTTATGAGTTCTGTGGAACTTCGGGTCGGCAGGTTGTAAATCCCGATCCCGATTCACTCCGGTGGAGAAACTATCTTCCGGTAATACTGTCTCAGTCCATATCCGACATATTTTATCCAAACAACTTGTGATTAACGCATTGAAAACGGCACCCCTGGGAATCACGACGAAGAGGATGAGAAAATTAACATTTGCAAACATTGACAACTAGACAATAAAACAGAAGTAATAGCCCTTGTCAAAACATACTTCGGCATATATTTGCTGGTTTGACGCCATGAAAATCCTGTAACTGCTCTCGGATGAGCCAAATATACAAAGTCATACAATACTTCATTCTGGGTTTGTGCAGCTCCTAAACAAGATTGTACAACAAAATAATAGTAAAAGTGCCTTGGCTCATATTTTGGACACTTCATAAAGGAAGCATTGTTTTTATAGTAAGAAAAACAACGGTACGTACTGATAACAGGAAACCAAATTTTGACAAGTCGGTCAAACTTTCCAGCCGTGGCGAAGAGACATGAGTCGGGTGAGAATGAAAGGAAGTGCACCTCAGTTGCCGTTGTGCATTTCCATATGCAGGCCCAACTAATTTTACTACTCCCATGATGACTCCGATCTTCAGGAAGCGGAGCTTCGCCAATGGAGAACTTCTTTCCCAATTTCCACATTTGGAGCGTTGTGCCTCCCATGAGAAGGCGGAGGCCTTCTTGATCCCATGACAGTGAGTTTACACGACAGTCACAGGTCAAAGTACTAGTCTCACGCCAACGATATCGGAAGAGCTGAAAACAAAATTTGCATAAGCTCTTTACAATAAAGAGGAGAGACGATACACAAACATGAAAATGTAAAGCGACTCCTTATTTATAGTCTTTGAAAAGAGAATTTAAAAAAATGCAAGTCTTGAGCTGGATACATAAATATATAATAATCCAGTCCTTGTAGCTTGTAGCTTGTAGCCTTTATACTTGCACTTACCGGATTTGGATTTTCAGGTTGCTTTGAAAAGGTGGGCTCGAAAATACGGATCTTATTTTGATAAGCTGCAGCAATCTTTCCACATTCTGTTGAACAATGAACGCAACTGATTTGCACATCTCCAGGGATGATTTGAACACGTTGAAAATCAAAGGA
>VNWX01000456.1:0-21848 GCA_009869905.1 Ceratophysella communis | reverse complement strand
TTAGCTTTATAAAATTGAAATAATACTCCTAAATTGGTCGCTAAACGCCTGAAAATGTGACCAGATATTTGTCAATTTTTATGGCATTTCCGCACGCTCCAAAATTACACCCTGTACATGTCTATCCTACAACTAGGGGCGTCTACCATTTTCCTGGCACTACTACTGGGTTGTAGGTGTATGTGAATTTTAATATTGATATTTTGTCTCATCGCCCGTCTTGGCGCCCGCCCGCCCGAGAATATGATGTTCACACGACCCGACAGGACAATACATAATACAGGAGGTACTTACACGGTGTCATGTTCCCACTCCCATTATGGCCTGCACTTTCTCATAGCGGTAGGGCTTGACATACTTTCTCGTGGGAAAAAAGTTCTCAAGGTGGTATGGAGCTATGATTTCCATTCCAAAAGTGTCTTGAGTTTGAGCTCTTCTTTTCTCTGCCTGGAGGCTTTAGATTCATGAAAATGTCATGGTGGCGACTGAGTTCTAAATTTATTTATGAACTACACAACTGAATGCCTTGACACAGAATCACAGATATCACAAGTTTCATGGAAAATGATGTCGCTTTTTGGTAACTTTAACTTATTCAAGGGCTTACAGATTTACTACATGTGCGGCATGCTGAGAAGGATTACTGTCTGTCTCGGGCTGCCATGTGCTACGCTGAAATATCATAAATATTGTTTAATAATAAATGAGCTAAATTCTTCCGTTTCAGACAATACAATGCGTGTAAGGTCGGAACACGTTGCGAACTTGCATGTACATATTGAAGTTGTGAGAAGCATTTTTCAAATGTGCAGGGTGAGTTAAAAATGTATAATGTCTTTTAAAAAATATTAGCAAGGAAAATTTAAAGCAAAAGCAAGATTTCCGTTTAATTTTTTATGATTTGAAAATAAAAACCATATCATGTACATATTGAAGTTGTGAGAAGCATTTACGCTCTCGTATATTTAGCGAATTACGTAACTCATTGACTATTGTTCTACGTCATAAGGTACGTGAGTGGGTTGGGTTTTGCGGTTCATGTAATTCTGAAAATTCCAAGGCGCTCCGGGAAACTAAGAAATTGAAGAACAAAAGTAGGTACAAGACAACAGATGCCTTGCCGGGGGGTAGCCTTTTCTTTTCTTGCCTAACGAATGCATAATTCATACACAAAGAAACTCGTAAATTCTTTCATCTTGCATAGGAATACTTTCTTTACAAGTAGTTATTCCGGCATATAATTTATTTTTTTCTGGAAATAGCTCGTTGCTATTCATTCTTGAAATTTTTCGGAATTTACGTCAAAACGAAATTACCATGTTCGTCACCAGCAGTATTTGAAATAAAATTTAGAAGAAAAGCAAGCTTTGGTGCTAAAAATGCCAGTGTCTTTTGATCGTTAAATCCTTAAGCCCACGCAGGACTTTTTGTAGGTCATATTAAATAGAAGAGATTTCTATAATTATTGTTGGCGTAGGAAGTTGTGCAGACAGAGCTCTGTAAATGTTTAAGCAATTTGTCTTTCTCACTTTCTCTTTTTTGACTGTTTACATAGACAAAGAAGGGGTTGTGAAACACTTTGTGTGTCTCTCGAGAACTCTCTTCTTCATGAATTCTTAATTTTCTATTTCTCTCAGATGAGAGACTTCTCATCCGGAACATTTACCAAGTACAAAGCAAACGAGCAGAGACGAGGACTCATTCCAGTTCTACTGAACTACTCTCACCAATTTCCTACTTTTCTGTCCTTCAGACACGCAGGCCATGTCAACGTCATGACAAACAGACAGGGTCAACTGAGATAGGGTCAGAACAGGTCCGTCTTAATCAACATTTATCAAGGACTAATTGTCCTAAATGGAACATGGAACAGGAAATTAATGAAGCATCCACATCTGCATCGCAGAAAATTAAAGCTTTATTAAAGTATTTATTTGCTAAGGCCTAGCGCTTACTTTTAATTTCAATTAGATACGTGTTAACGCGCCTTCATATTCAAACAGAAAATTAGGCTTCTGCCCTTAGAAAAACACGCGTTCATTAAAAACATAAGTTAAATGAACTTCCGAGGCCCATTTAACGTTGAACCGCTTCACACTGATGCTCATGCAGAGCAGATCTTGAATCTTGAAGCTCTAAATGAAGGAACTAAAGTGAACATCCTGCACGCAGTCCAGGACATCAAAGCACTCACTAGTATATTGCATATATACATGTACTCGGAGCTCGAAGTTTCCAGCAAGAAACACTTGACAAATATCTTTGTGAGTGGTTAGACGAGTAAACAATTACGAGAATAAGCATGTATCTCTTCCATAATGTCTGGAGCCATTGTGAAAATGCAATCAAGGAAATTGACCCGCGAACACTCACTAGACCTCTCAAGTAGAACGACTGTATTGTACGAACTCAAACCGGAATACAATGGAGCGCGAGCTTAGCTCGATTTTCGGCTGGAATAGTACTGGAATGTTGTGTGAGTTCTGGGCTGCTCATCGTTGGACTGACTAGCATGAAGCAATTGTCGGTTCTATGTCATTTGGACCTCGCATTAGATTTGCTCAATTGGGCTTGTAGAACCAGATTTTTAATTGTTTTAGCATGAATTTGGTTACTGCGATGCGAAGTAGTGTTTTTTTCCATCAAAGCAAATAAATATATTTCCTAAATTGAATTGAAAATTTTACATTCATACTTAGGTACGTTTCTGTACTCCTAATTACGCTGCAGGCTTCTCCAAGTGCCCTTAGCATTTTTATTGTAAAAAATGCTGCACAGCAGTTGAAAAAGGCTTAAAACGTAATTTAGAAAAAAGTACAGCCTAAAGGAGTTTTTGATTTGATCATCGTATTTACGCCGGTGGGAATCACATGTATTTTGTAAAAAATCGAATTGCACCTGATTCTTAGCAGAGTCGCTTTAATGAGCATAGGTAATTAATAAGCCATTGTACAATACAAAACAAGACGAGTAGGTACACAGTAACATACTGTTATCGAAAAATACCTCATTAGCTCTCTAAGCTTGAATGACAAGGCCCAAATGCCATGGAACGCTTGTCCCAAACGAAGCCAAAGTAGAACGCGTAAAATGAAATGGTTGAATGGATTCATTGCTTTCTTCCGTGGATGAACCTTGTATGTAGTCATCTATAGCAAGCAAGCGGCATTCCGTTTTATTTCATGTATTTCGACTGACTTGGGTAAAAGGGAGAAAGCTGCGGAGTTTGTAGTGAGGAAATGGGATGTTTCTCTCCATTTTCCCGTGATTCGTCTCCGCACACACACCATCGACAAAGCCTCATTCCTCACTCCATGCAGAACTGAAGAGAACGAGAAAATGACTTCCACTCACTTACTGTACTGCAGTGAAAGCTAGAGAAAGCACGGGAAGTGCGTGGGTCCCAGCACACGGCCTCTGCTCTCTCCGCTCACTGTCCCACACTCTGTCCCACCATAATCAATTTAACCCGCTCTCTCTCCTTTCTTGCATAATGATCCAATAAGTTTATAGCTTCACATTCTCAAGAACATGCAGAAATCGTCATGCTTTGCATTCTGTGTGAAAGCAGCTACAAACCGAAATGTGGTAGAATTTCAAGTAGCGTCTAAATTGGAAGTGGTTGAACCGGAAGTAGTCTGGAACAGTCTGGAATTGCAAGAACCATGGAAGTCCTACTCTTTTACAGCTTTTTTTTGCGTTAAGACACGGCAAGCTTGAGTTACGGTTGTAGCTATTTTTAGAGTTAGAGCACACTTTCACGGTTGACAATTTTCGCACTGTGGTGCGTTGTCCTTTCGCACACTCGCGCCAACGTTGGCGTAGAGGTGCTTAACGTAACGATAACTATAGGAGCTGTTTATGGTCAGCACAGGGGAACAGGTTTATATTGTACCGCGTTTCAGAGCATTAACCCTACTGTATACAGCAGTTTTTCAAACTTTTACCGTGCAAGTATGTCATTAGTCATTACTCGTTCGTTAGGTACCTGTTTCAATTTAGTCA
The DNA here is from genome assembly GCA_009869905.1 of Ceratophysella communis. Lineage (NCBI taxonomy): Eukaryota > Metazoa > Arthropoda > Collembola > Poduromorpha > Hypogastruridae > Ceratophysella > Ceratophysella communis. Next base: position 17,843 of record VNWX01000456.1, on the reverse strand, counting down.
ACCCTTTCACTGATATTTTTAAGGATGGTTGGAAGCGCATCAAGCGTAACCTGCAACGAGCTGGGTTACCAATTATAATTTGAGAGTAGTTTACGCTACGTTCACAGTTCATCGGTCAATGCCCTTATTTTCCCCATCAATATCAGCTATCCACTGTGCAGCGTTACATAAAATCCAGTCAGCCAATCAAAAGCGTAAAACATGTAAAATTTGGTCCTTGTTGGCATTATCTCGCTTCAAATTGGCAAACAAAGAATACAGGCATGCCCAAATACAGTTTGCGATGCTTGAGTTATCTCCATTGTGAAGAAAATAATTGGGCAATTGATCATAGTTGAGCCAGACTGAAACTGAGAATCTTTGGTGACTTTGTTTTGTAAGAGAGCTGTCCAGAGTCCATTTAGTTCTGTGAAACATTGGGCGAAGTCTGCGGAAGGAGTGGAGAAGTAAACGACGCTTTCCTTCCGCTTGCCCGACTTTCCTTTCCATCAAAAGCAGTCATTAGTCCGCTCATCATTGGCAGACAAGGCTGAAGCAAGAGAGAGCGGAGGCAGGCGAGCGGAATGATCGACACGAAAAACATGAGACGACCCAACCTTCTCTGCTAGCGACACGGACGGCAACAACTTAACAATAGAAGCTAACTTAGCAGTCGATCTGATGTCTCAAATTTCGGTTAGTAGCAGCTAGCAACTGAATTTCTCCAATACAAAATGATAGGCTGTTTGGCATTTTCTTGTATGATATGCCGTGCATTGTCCTAGATTTTCGAAATATGCTTGTTGCCGCTAGTTTCACTAATTCAGCACGCTTAGCAAAATTCCAATATTGATGCTAACTGCGTGGGTTTCTGATAGAGACTTGCATATGCTTATTTATTATAACAGGCATATGTAGACTTTAATTATATTACTATGTTAAATTCAATGGAAGACGACAACTGGTAATTCGCAATTAGATGCTTTAACTAGGCGTCTAAATTATCAAAAACGAGTTTAATGCTTTGTAAAAGGCATCGCAAAATTACAAACTAGCCGTTTGCGTCAATAATATATGATTAGCGCTACTGAGCATCTGTTTACGAATAGCCGAATTGTTTAAAAGCTATTTACATTTAATTGAGCTAAACTCTACGAGATACTAATTACTAATATTGCTCTATTAATGAGTACCTACTTCATTTGGAGAGCTTATGAAGGTAGGTACCGACTTTAATTCAGAAGCACTTCACGGAACCCAGCCAAACAAAATTATAAAGCGGTGCCAGGCGGGTGAGCCCGTAGAGTGCGTAATAACTTTGGAAGCCATCAGAGCAAAACGCTATATCGTTAGATCTGGTACAAGAGGACCCCAGAGCCAAGTCACCCCTAATCAACATTACTAACCAACCATAAATTTCCAATATAAAATCAAAACGACCACTTCCCAGTTGGGGGGTTTCATATGAGAAAACTCGAGGCCGAGAGTTCAATTACAGATTGCTCAACGACGCTCCCTTCCCAAAAATGTGGAATGTTGATGAGAGAGATCTGAAGAGAAATGTCCATTAAAGTTTAATCAAGTCAGGCGGAGGTTTTGGACTCGGGAAGGACCCAACCAAGTCCGCCTTATTACGAAACAACAAAGACGCAGACTAATTAAATTAAATGGAGAGGAGTAAAAACGTGGAGAGCAGAGCTGGGCCTGTGTGTCGATTGACATTAGCATAGAGCTCACAGCCTTGGATTGATATATGGGCCAAATTCCTGGAAAGGAGCAGAGACTTGGGAGAATGACAGGAGAGAAGGCTGTTATCCTTTTGTCTCCAAACCCTATTTTGTTTGGGATCCTGGTGAAGAGTGTGAAATGAACTAAATCACTCTGGGGAAAACTCCCTTTCACTTTATAGACTTTCACCGGCGGCGTCTTCTAGACATCCTCCTACTCGTTCAAACACTTGAATACAGAAAATATACACAGAATATAATATTGACTACGGGAAACCAGGCTGTACAGAAAACGGTTGGGCTAGGGCATCTTAAGAAATGTTCAAGTCGGATAGATTTTATTTCGTATAAGGCCCTTTCTTAGTTATATCAAATGTTGTATCTAGTTTTAACGCGTGGGTGTTGGGCATTTTGTCGAGGAAATTTAAGCTACAATGAATTGCTCATAATTTAAATTTTTACCGTAGAGCTCCCAACAACGTGGCAGCATATTTTTCTACATAGCGCATTTCCCAACCTCCTACGAGAACTCTGACACGCGTCCGCCGCCGGTTGCACATACAATTTCCTGTCATATCGACGGAGCCTGAGTTGTGAGACTGGAAATATGAACGGCGACAAGCGGAGAAAGTAGCGCTACTCTGTTTGTAATATATTTTGACCATGTCCAGGCTTCTGCGAGCACGGGACACCCTGGGTAGAGTACATTTTCCCATTTCCTCTACTAAATCATCATCATCAGTGTCTGGACCGAGGCAAGGGCGGAAGACACAACACTAACAGATACAACTACCTACCGGAATAAGAACTCACAGTCTTAATAAATAATGATTTCTGGGCCCAGGCAATTTTCCATTATGCTTTTGGTCTCGCATGACGTGCATGGAATTTCGGTAAAAACGATTATTGCCTTGCATAACGCAGACGATGTTGGCAAAGCGTAACAGTATAAGTAGGCCGCTTGCGTTTATTCAACACACTAATAACTTTGTTAGGTTTGTTTTGAATTTTAAATTAGTTAAGCATGTAACAAGAAATTACGGTTAGCCTTTCTCGAGCTTTGTTCATGTGTAAATACGTAGATAAACTTAATTCGTGCAGAATTTGTTTGAGAAATAATGCTAATTCGAGAAGATCGATAGTACTACGACCAAAAATAATATAAATTATTCAAGTTTTCAGCAATTTAAATGTTCAGATGTTTTTATTTCTAGATTATAATACAAAGTATATCTTCGTATGTCGATCTTATTTGCATGTGAGTCTCGTGCAAAATATACAATGAAATGTCAACTTCTCATATCAATGAGATATAAATCCTTGTTTCTCAGAACAGGGACTCGAGTGTCATCTTCAGAATCTGGGAATTTGGATATTCCAAGTCAATGCCAGCTCCTCGTTATTTCTTTATTAATGGAAAGCTGGTTGAGGAATGCGAGAAGAAAAGATTTTATATCGACAATCGGCATAGCGGACTCTATTCTTCCAATCCAAAATAATAATGAGCAGTCTAGCCACCCTGCCACGAACCCACTTGCTCCCTTTGATCTCTAATGAAGAGATGAAAGCTGGTTGAGGTATGCGAGAAGAAAAGATTTTATATCGACAATCGGCATAGCGGACTCTATTCTTCCAATCCAAAATAATAATGAGCAGTCTAGCCACCCTGCCACGAACCCACTTGCTCCCTTTGATCTGTAATGAAGAGAAGATTGAAAGGAAATAGTTCATATTATTAGAGAAACCCAATAACATTCCTTAGCACAGAACAATGAGAGGTTCTGAGGTTCCCACAGAAGGTAACCTGGTGTTGAAGTCGGGACACTTAGCATAGGCGACACGTCTATTTGACACATTTGTTGAATGAATTTTTCTGTACTCACATTTAAGCATTTCAACGGAGGTTGACTGCTAGATTTTCGCAGAATGATTTGGGTGTCCGTGTCCAGCTAATAACCCATATCGCCTAATTTGCGTACACCCTATTGTCGTAGCATCTGTCCAAACTGAAGCCTGACGAGACGCCGGACTTATTACTCAAAATCTCTGCAGACATCATATACAACAACACAAAGAAAAGAGCCAAGAACTCATCAGATAGCGGCGGAAGTACAAAGAGAAAACCTGGGTAGGTATTCCTTACTCGCTCTTAATGGCGACGTCGAGCCGAAATTTCGAACCCCTTCCTTTGTCATCCCCTCCATTTGTCTCTAATGGAGAAAGTTTTTTTTTAAATAAAAAAAAATGCGGCGGCTTGTACACAAGAATAAACTATGCTCAGGATTCCGTGTGGAGTCGAGAGTAGAAATATAATTTTTCTCTTGAATGCTCAACGCACGAATTTTACAATATAAGAACAAGAAGAGTAAAAAGGCAAGACAAAACTTTCTACCTATTTCTCTATAATAATGAATAGGAGGTTTTGGTATAGTCAAATATTCGGAATGGGTTTGGTGAAAACCACGCTTCAGTTATACAAGGTGTTACGCTAAAACCTTGGTCTGCATTTTCAGTAGGAATAAAATAAAATATATTTTATTGAAATTTGCACCTACAGGCAACAAATTTGTAAAATTCTGGCTCAAAAAACGACAAGTGTTTAAAAAAAATTAAAACATTCGTGTACATTTTAGCTATGAAAATAATTGATTTAAATGTCCTTTGTCATGTGTAGCCAGTAAGCCCCCCTGTACTTTAGTCTGAGCTTTGGTGCTTGATCGCTGCTCAACCCCTCCTTGTGCATCATTAGAGGGAGAAAGCGGAACTTTTCTCCACACTAGTTTTTAGAGAAGGTAAGAATGAAGCGAGGCGTGCATGACTTCACAAACTAACCCAACAGGAGTTCGAGCATAAAGTAGAAAGAGAGAGGAAAATATAATAAATGTAATCATAAAGCCCTGAGTCGAGATGCCGTGACTTGTTAGGACTTCAAAAAAGCAAATATGCGGAACGAGGACAAGGAGTTTTTTTACTTCTAGAACGCAAACTGGCACGCCGTTTGCTCGGAGCAGAAAACATAGATCAGTGTTAGTTTAGCTGAGCCTGCTTGCAAAAAAAAGCAAGAAACCCACTGGGCCAGAGGGAGTCGAGATTGTGATCAAACTAAAATATTTTTGGTTCCTTGACTAGTGTTCCTGCCAGGTCTAATTACAACGCAAGGCCTGAGCTAGAACACGGATCAGCATTATTAATGTTGAGCCTTTGGGGTGATATGTCAAACCTCTAGTTTTGTGACACCATCTCAGATCGAGACTCTACCAGATCCAAATCCGCTGGGCCTCAGGCTTTGCAAGGAGATTTCGTGTGACAGACGACGAGCAAGCTTGGTTGGAATTGAATGGAGACATTGAAGAATAGACTTTCTCCAACTCAAATACGAGTAGCACGGCAATTCGAGCTGTGAAGTTGACATTTTAAAAATTAATTAAATTTAATTAAATATTGTATTTTAGCTCTTTGTATCTAGCATCTATTTAATTCGATTTTTTTAGTTCTGTCCTAATATTCAATTTAAACTTCACTTGCGACGGCTGTAATGTTTACTGCATGTTTGACACTAAGGTTAGTTGTGTACAACACGTAATTGCCGAATTCACGTATTTTTGGCCTGTACCAAGAGATGTGTAATGCGTGGTAAAATATGGCTTTTGATCTTCGAAATACCGCTACCCAAAAGCCTTGGAACCGTTACAAACGAGTGAGTAGGATACAGTTGTCGCACGAAGTGCAGCACGCTCTGCGGAGACAGGAAACTGGAAAGCAATTGAATTCAGTTCAGCCTAGGCTTCGAGAGTTAAAAAGCTCAATAATTTCAGGGTGTTGTAGGGATTTTGGAGACTGGGTACTCCGTGCGAGGACTGCATAAGGATCTTTCGACAACTATTACTTCAACTACTAACTTAACTACGACAGTCAGCCGTCTGCCAGGCGACCGCTTTCTCAAGAGGCTTGATGTGAAGCCTCCTTCAGAGCTGCAGACGGCGGAAGGCAGTTCCCTCGTCGCAAAACACTTTTATCGAATTATGGAAACGGGTTTTATCGACATTCGCCTTGCTGGGGTCGTGGGCCTTGTACAAATGGCCTACACAACGTGGATCTTTAGCTTAGATTAAAAATGCTGACTCCAAGGAAAACTCAGACGTTTGAAACGGATCTTGCATACGTGTTTTGCAATTGAATTTATGCAAACTTCATATTATATTAAAATTTAAATATGATTTTGCCGGTCAGGCTCGGGCTTACCGTAAGTCACGTACTATAAAAGCTAGCCTGTCAATAGAATGCTTAACCTTGTACCAGATTGTTGATGACATTTCTTGACTTAAATTCAATTAATTCAAAGAACCCGGAAGTTTCAGTTGCAGTAGGCTCAAAGTCAAAATTTGTAATCTCCGCTAATGGGTTGTAAGTCGCACGGCTCAAAAGTAAATAATATATGAAAGTGTCAAGGAAGGATTGAACGAGTACTGACACATAAGGACGTGACATGGCATCTGATATGCGGCGATGCATCTAAAACTAAAAACAACTTAGCCAATTTTGTATAGACACGTAAGTATAACGTAACCCTTGATGGACAAAATGCAAGAAGATAGGTATTCTGATCGACTCGCAGTATACGTGATAGGCTACAAGATAAACTCAAGCATCTGAGGTAGTTAATATCAAATTCTATTCATATCTATCATCTATCGCTCCTCTTTGACTTTTCACAGTATGCGATCAATGTCATAATACTACGATTTTGGCATATTCTAGACGTCTGATTTTGACTATCCATAATTAAATCGCAGCCTGGCACCTGGCGTGGTGCCGATTTTCATAATATCGGAACGAAAGATAAGAAAGACCATGAACTCCTTTCAGGCTCCTTTTGTTGCAAACAGGTTGATGTAAAGTTTGTTGCTTGATCAAGGCTTTAACTTATCCGCCAAGTTGAGCTCATTGAAATAATAAAGAAATTAAAAATGTAAATAAGGTCTCTGAAATTCCGCTTTTACTCTCCGAATCAGTTAAGCAGGAAGGCTGAAGCAAACAACAGCCTGTTTGTTTCACGTCGGGACTATTCTAATGTTACAGAAAAGTCCCTTACCAAGCCACACAGGGAATCAACCCTGTGCCGTCTGCTGTCCACTGGACAGAGGCTCTACCACTGAGCTACACTGGCTTGGATATTCTTGTTCTCTTCTTCTAGATTGTTCTTCTACCAGGGTTGCAAGTTTGATAAATTACTTACATAATATAGCCGAATTATCTCGGATAAACAAATAATTTCGTAATTATAGATTTTAGCGGAAAAATCTAAACTTATGTTAAAATACGAGAAAGTACGGAGAAAGTGGTTTTCGTTTGTTTTTATGACCAATTCAAACTAATTTAAACTTGAGCTTAATGTGAGTTGACTAATTGGCGACATTTATAAGCTAATATTACCGTGTAAAATCTGATACTGATTGTTGTGTAAGGATTTACCCACAATGAAACACAGTCAACAAAATCTAAAATTAAATATTGCATAGGATTGATCAGCCGAGTATATATTTTGTACACAAAACCATGCAACTAGTCCAATTCACTGTGATGCGCTGGAATAGAATCCAACCCTAACCGTAGGTATCCCAGTTTAGACTCCGCTTAGGAGAAACTTCATGCCTTGAATGTCCAAAACCCCGCTCCTCTCTCGTTGCTGTTTGCACTTCAAAATGTATTTTAATTTTATTTATTCTTCCAAACTTTCACTTTCCTCAGCCATTTCGTATTCAGGACGAGGCCTTGGAATGGAAAACGGACACTGAACCCTCCAGCACCAGCCTCTCGATTCCCATTTAATAGAAGACAGAGTTCAACTTTCACAAAATCTGCTGGAGCTTAATTAAAAGCCTGCTCCAGCTCAAAGGCATGAATGGAATGACCCAACTAGTCTCAATCAACCTCGCCTACACCCACACGTCTGGATTGTCACTCGTAAAAATATTTGAATAAGTGAAAGCTCAGAGAGAGACAGCGAGAGAATAGCCCACTGAGACGGAATGACATGCTAGAGTAAATGCATACAAAAGACCTAATTACAAGGAAATACTCTGACTCTCAATCATCACATATATATCTCGTAAACCATGCGATTCCTCTATTATGACTCCATTCGACATGAGTTCATTGTATCCTGGGTGCTCCAGGCAAGAGAGCTGTGGTCTATAAATATAATACAATACATGCTATACCCACTTCCATGCACTAAATTAAATTAGTCTTTCACAAGGCTCCAAAACATACGTGCCGTTCAATTAACGTCACTGTTCCGCTAATTGGTAGTGAAAGGGCTTGTGTTGGATTAGGAGAAAGCAGGTAAAACTACAAAGTCTTTCTATTTACCGGAAGTGCATTAGGGATTACGGCGTTGCTTCTATGCGCTGCCACTTGAGTTATGACCTCAGTCTGTTGAGGCTAATGAACCTACTTTTGCTAAAATGTAGGTTGCTTCTTTGACTTTTCACAGTATGCGATCAATGTCATAATACTACGATTTTGGCATATTCTAGACGTCTGATTTTGACTATCCATAATTAAATCGCAGCCTGGCACCTGGCGTGGTGCCGATTTAAATTTAAATACGAAATTTAATTGCTGCAGCGTGTCACCTAACAATATACGTAGGTAGGTAGTACACATTGCGTCTGTCCTCCATACCTATAGTTTAATTCCTATCTGATAAGCTTAAATAACATGAGTCTCGATTTGGAAGAAAATTACACAGATAATCGATTCCCGGAATATGTCATTTAAACCCTTGTAAGCTTATCAGTTTATCATGGCCTAAAGTGAAGGATAATTAGGTTGGCCCAATTCACTCGACTCGCTCCATGTCACTCGAGCCAATATATACTTCAAGCATGCAGTTTTTGGTGCCAAAAATTGAGGAAATCTAGACATACCGCTCATGGTGACTGTGATCCAAATGGAAGAAAACGTGTAGAGCGTCAAGAGCAGCATGCTGGACTGATGAGTTATTACTTTTATACTAGACAGTTCTTCTGTTGGCTTGGCTAGACTGTTCGTCCCAAACCAAAATAAGTCTCTTTCCTGCGTTATACAACTAGTAGGTTCCAGCTGAATGATTCAGGAGTCTCAAACCGCTGGTGCTTCGGGAAAGTAGCCTCGGTGAAAGCTCATACCGCTCATGGTGACTGTGATCCAAATGGAAGAAAACGTGTAGAGCGTCAAGAGCAGCATGCTGGACTGATGAGTTATTACTTTTATACTAGACAGTTCTTCTGTTGACTTGGCTAGACTGTTCGTCCCAAACTAAAATAAGTCTCTTTCCTGCGTTATACAACTAGTATGTTCGAGCTGAATGATTCAGGAGTTCGAAACCGCTAGTGCTTCGGGAAAGTAGCCTCGGTGAAAGCACGCAGAGTTGTTAGTTCGTAGTGAATGACAGGATGAATGCTGAATACCACAGGGAAAGAGAGACCACTTCAATCAAGAAAATGACTAATTGGAACAGAGTGCTAGGGAAGCGAAGAGGTTTTTAGAATCTTCAAACAGTTCTAACAGGACTCAGCGTCACTTTTCTCCAATTTCAAATGTTGAATGTTTTGGACTTTTACCTTGTGTTCTGCTCTGTGGCAAAACCAGACTACTAGACTCAACAGCGCTTTCTAAAGAAACCAAGTCCTCAACTTTCACTTTTCCTTTTTACTTTCCAGCCAAGCACCCCCAAAGAACTTTTGTTTATATTAAAGTCATTAGGACCCAGGGAATCCTGCTCGACTTTCACCACTTTCACCCAGTTTAACTTTTTTAAACTAAAAAATAGTCTAATGACTGTAGTTTTTTTCTTTCGGCTTGCTAGCGCCTGAAGTTAGAAGTTTCTTCGGAGAAAGCAAGTAAGAGAGACCCACGACGTGGAAATTCCAGAAGTGAAATGGGCAAAGCTGGTCCAGTGTTGGGATAACCCAGAGCTTGGTGGTGAGAGGGCTGCGCAGAGCGGGATGGGTGCTGCTGGAGCTGGAGCCTCTGGCTTGGCTTGGAGCTCAATCAATATCAATCTATAGCTTTCTGGGCCTTTGCTTTCTCCCTCTGCGTTTCGGGATGTGTACATGGAGCCTGGAACCTTAGAATGTTCGAACCTTAGAAACGTCCTCACTTTTAACAGTGACGGCGGATCATAATGATTGGATCTCTTCCAACTATTGTCAACTTGTGTTCGTGACGGGATCAAGTGCTAATTTAATAAAGTTATTACTCTCGGGGCCACGGCCTCAGAACTAAAAAAGAAAGTTGATATGGTGGTTGGCCGTAGAACCAAAATTGGTAAACAAGGATTGTGTTGGTTCTGAGCAAATTCTAGAATGATACTCTCATAATAGAGTATAGGCCAGACGTGGAAAGTTGAATGCCTTTGTTCGCACAGATTAATAAAGCAAACCAGTGCCTGTGTACTGTCAGCAGATGATATTCGAGGGGCTTACGTCTTACACAATCGGAAACTAAAACCTCAAGCCTCTTACAAACATAATTAACGAAAGCTTTTTTATACAATTCGCGGAGGTTTGAACACAGAAACTTATGTTACGCGTGACTGCCTTATAAAACATTTCCAAAATAGAATACATTGTTTTGAGTATAATTTTCATGATTGACTAAACTTTGTTGTAGCCTCCGATGGGGTGCATTTCTTATTGACATAAATATTATACGGTCTATGTTTCATAACCTCAAATGTAGGACGACCGCATTGCTCTCATGCTTTAAGTTTAAATAAAAATTACGACCAATCATTTCATAATGCTCGAAATTAAAGAACTTAATGGACTCTTCGGGTTTGAAATTCAAACTCAATTTGGTTAAAATTAACTGAAATAAATGGCGCATGGCCAGCGGGCAGCCTTAATGTGTAAGCTAAGTTGAGGGGAGCAATCCGGGCAGGTAGACAGGCGTAAGTATTCCCTAGCTAAAGTTTAGTCTGTATTTCGGTGTCAAGGTCTAGAGTCCGATTTTAAGCTCTAACAAAGTTGGATAATATTTACTGTTCTGCCATGAACATAGTGTACCGAAAATTTATTATTCATTAACCTAAACTCTAACAGGATTTGGATCTACGCTTCTGTCCTAAGATCTCGCTACGGCACGTGGCTCACCTCCAGCAATTTCACTGCGTTTGTTGCCGTTAGATTAAGAACTTTGATTTCAAGCATATTTGAAAACCAAGTCGATGAACCAATGCAAAACGTTTATTTGTATGTTAACTACAAGGCTGAATAGAATAATATTTAAATAATATAATTTACTACGAAATAATTTTTATTTATTTTATTTATTTCCTGATTACTTCAGAAGCCTCGTGCCTGAAAATCGGTGCCCAAGCCATCGGGTTTTAACTGCATTAAACAAGACGAAAACTTTGGCATGGCTCATTGTGTTTCAGTTGACAATGTAAATAGGTTAAGTACAATGAATATCAGTGCAGAATTATAGGCACGCGCCGTAGAACTTTAAAGCCTTGAATTTTTGTTTGAATATACAAAAATATACAAAACATTACGAGAGAAAACTGCATTTTTTAATGCTAGCACTAGGATATTTGTGAACTACACGACAATTGTGTGGGAAATACAGCAGAATGAATGGACTGGAATTGAAGCAAAAATTTTGAACAGTTAAAAGTTCTTGATATAAAATATTAACTGCACTCTCAAATTCAGAATTACTGAAAAATAAAATTTGCAGTAAATGATTTGATTTTCGTCGCAGAATTGTCCTATAACATGTTCCGGCATTATATTTCCCCTCTTTTATTTTTTTGTTTATTTCTGCAAGGCATTCTCGTACATTGTGCTCCGGAGTGAACTGCGGACGACATCATGAGCAGACTTTATTTAAACCGAGCTGGGAGAGATGGGGAGAACGAAGGAAGCTGGAGAAAGTGCGTCCAGGCGGAAGAAAGGAAGACGACAGGAGGGTTGGCTGGCAGAGGTAAATCAATTCCCTGCTGGGATTCAAATTCGAATACATAATTGGAAGAAGGTAATAATACTATTGTCGAGAACAAGAGACAATCAATACAATATAAAATGTCAGGCAGCTGCTTTCCCCAAGGAAACCCAAAACGAAGCAGTCAGTTCGTAGCAGAGAAATTAAGTCTTCAATTGACCGAGCGCCTTGTTGTATGAGACAATTTACTTTCAAGCGATTCGACTTCAGTGAAGCCGGGAAGTCGACCTGAAATATCCTTAAAAATTTAGGCAGCTGACTTTACTCCTTAGGTTTGACCTCTACTGATCCTTGAAGCTAAGCTTGTGTACGGAAGATTCCCATCGGTCTCTAAGCAAACATACGCTTGAAAAGATGATGAAATTGCAAGCTGTTATTCTATTCACACAAATTATTATGTTTTTATATTTATTCCTGGTAACCCTTCAAATCTGAGATTTTGAAACCTCGTAAAATACAAAATGGCTATTGGGTTTAGATGGAATGACGTTATCGTGTTTTTGATAAGGAAAGGGAAAATATTTTTGATTAAAATTGTGTTTTCAGATTATTTAATAATTTGCTCTTAATTATGGTAGATGTAAACATATTAAACAGCTTTTCCTTAATAAAATGTTTATGCGAAAATTTGCAGCTGATGCGTATTAAGCGATTTAATTCATGAACTAGAATTTATAATGTTTCCTGTTACCTACGACTTAATTTCGATAATATTTCTTCCGCTTTGATTCATACTTTAAATACGCTTTGTTTACGTTGTCGTGATTTGCGTACTATGGCTAGCTATCTTCCGGAACAGACCCTGTTTTCGCGGAACCTATTCTTCATCCTACAACCGATCTTCTTCTTTCATTCCTGTTAAAAACAAAATCGGGTTTGAACTCATTTCGTTTCTATAATAGCTCTGGAGATGGAGAAAGTTCAATTTCAATCGGATACGGTGTGTTGGGTCTGCCATTCTCAGGGTTTCCCTGTATCCAACAGAAATTAGTTTAGAATAGACGGAAAATGCGGCTGATTACGATAATTGAGAATTGGGCTTCTTCCCCTTCTCTCAATTTTCATATAGAACGGCTCTACGGAGCTTAATCAAATATTCCCTAGCCACAATTCTTCGTTTTTTGCATATTGTGCTTATGAAATTAGTGTAGAATGGGAAACTTATGTTTTTCCTTTCGATTTAGGGAAAGCCTAAAAATATGCAAATTCAAAACAGGAAGGGGAAGTGAAAATACTTTCTCCAGTGTTCGTTGCATGGAAAATAAAGCTCCGTCAACTGTGCCTCAGCAAAGTGATTTGGTATTCAAATTTTTTGAAGTTAGCAATTGTTAAACTGGTGCATCAAAAATCCTTAGGACTATAAAAAATGCGTAATAATTTTCGAAATATATGAATACAGAAAATGATCCCGTGAAACTAAATGCGGTCAATACAAGGTCAACAAGAAGACGCTGAATTGAGCCAACCACAAGGATTAAAATAGCTAGAATCAAATACCAACTGCGGTGACTTTGCTGTTGCAGAAGGGGCTCAAGTTTGACTTCAACGTGAGACTAGAGTTGTTCTGGAGTGAGCTATGGGCTTATGGTAATTTGAAATGTGCTAATGAGTTAATTCCTGAGTCCCTTTCAGGTTCAGTGAGCTCTGTTCTGAAAAGAAAGAAGCTTTTTCACTTCCATTACTAATCAAGGCGGGGGAATTAGAAACGCTCTGCTTCATTGATTTTAATTCCATAATTTCCTAATTATGCCCTAGGCTCGTCTTACTTTGTACCTTCCGTCCGCCCACCGTCTTCTCTCCATCATCAATTTTCCAGACTAAGCCTGAGCCTATTTTACAGGGAATTAGCTCTTTAGCTTAAATTGAGAATCGGCCCATCCAGTACGCCTCGAATTACCAGACCAAGATTAGCTATTGACTGGTACGTGGTAAGCCCTGTCTGGAAGGCTGGTCTAGAAGTTTCTATGCTTTGTGTAGGCGGATATAATTCAAAACGTACTAAGATTTACAATGTATTGAACCTAATCTGTTCGCTTGTAATAAGCTGCTCCGGATTTGTATCCAACTTTCGCAGAATTCGCTTTTGCAAAATAATTCGGGCATAATACTTCGTGAAAGGTCAAACGGCCAGCTAGCATTATGACCTGTGAAACTATAATTCGTTCACTAATGCTGTCTACTGTATTAAATATTAAACTAAAACATGCTTATTTTTAAGCCAAAACAACAGTAGTTCTACACCTCTTCGTTGGATCCATATTAGCCTTGACTCTACTGTGCATCCCAAATAAATACGTAAACACGAACCCACTAGTAAGCTGTGTAATGTCCGGCTAACCGATCCAGCTCCATCTGAACATATAAAACCTAGGTAAAGTAGTTAATTTCCGGTCTTCGCACTCTGAGCCTAATTGATCGGAATCCAAACTCCACAAAAAGTCACCTCGTTAAATACTTGAGAGTAGTTTTCTTCCATTAAGCCTTCTGGTTCTTTTGGGTTCGACTTGAGCTCATACCCTTCTCAGTTTGACCAAATTACGGAAGATTCGAGGGACAAGCTCCATAGATCCATTTGAGGCGGACCAAGGAGCCCAAGTCAAGCCATGCCAAAGCGACTCATCAGGGAATTCAGCGAGGCCAAGCAGAGCTCCAAGCGAGCTGAAACACTGACGAAGACGAGAAATCTCTCTCACACTACTGAGTCTGGGTCAATGGGACCTCTGATATTTCGCTGGTCAACGCAAAACCAGTAGGTTCCATATGACAGAGATTTTCCAGAATTAAGCCGGAATACGAGACATGCATGTTTAAAATTGTACACTTAATTCGGTCTTTAGGCTAGAAGATTTGATCCTGAAGTCATTTTTGTAGGTTTCAAATGCTGGCGAAGCCTGAGGTCCATCCGGACGAGAGCAGGCGGACCAAGTAGAGCCAAAGTCAAGTCAGAAGAACGCCAAGCCGTGGATGAATGTTCTCTCTCCTTGTTTCAAGTTGGACGAATCCAATCTGGAGAATTGGGACTGCTCTTACAGGAGAAAGTTTTTAGTTGGTCTCTTGCTCTCTGTATGCACATATCCAAAAAACGAAAGCCTTTTCGCTCGGGTCGGGTCACATGCCAAACTGAGCTAAGAAAAAAAAAGATTTCCTTATCCCTACCGCATGGCTTGGCTTTTGGCTTTCGTGCAAGGTGTAATAGCTTCGAGACGAGAAGCAATCCATTTCTTCACCTCTCGAAAACCCACCTATTGGCATAATAGACACCCAACAAACATGCTTGAGAGTGCAACCTTCAAGTCCATGGAACAACTTCCAATTTCAAACATTCAAGGATTTCTGTCTACTTTCACGGATATGCCAGTAGGAATCCTATGAGCTCAAGTATCGTAGAAAGTTTCAGTTTAACAGCTCAAATTCAGTTTGAAACTAATAGGATTTTTTCGTATTGCTCAACTCAGTAGAATTGCCAAACTTAAAATTTGCGTTGAGTTCAATTTTGCTTTACATATTTAAAGCTACGCTGTAAACAAGCGTAATCAGAGGTTCAAAGTCAGAGCGGAACGAGATTGGTGGAGAAAGATAATGCTGGAAAAACTTGGAGATCCTTTTCCTAAATAGAATAGAAAATCCGAGTCAGAACACACTTAGTATGTATATTTGAGCCGTCCCTACGGAGACCGCCTACTTGAAACCAAGGCCTAAACGTCGGCTTTTTTACGGTGTAATCTGGAACGGAGGGCCCATGGCTGAGACATTACAACATTACACTGATGCTCTGCTGGGACACTGGGACTCTGGGATTCTGGCTTACAGACTTTGGCTTCACTTTCTCCCAGCAAAGTCGGCATTTCTCCAGACTTTTGGCTCAGCTCAAGGGTTGATTAGCCAAGAAAGAAGAAGAAAAAAAAAGAGAAGGCTGAAACCCTGGGAGAGTCAAGAGTTTAAGGAATATCGAAGAAAAGGAGTTGAAGATCGAATGGAATATCGTAAAACTTCTTCAACTCCCCGTTTTCAGACGTGTTACCAATCCCAACGTTAGTACTACACCCATTCCAGTTACGGACTGTGAGGTTCTTCCACTTTCTTCATGGATATGACCAGTATGTTACTTCCGACTGTCGTAGCCACAACCTCTTGGATATGTCTCTGGCATTAAATCTGAATTACCCTCTATTCCGCTCAAATTTTCAATTTTCAAAAATAAAAGTACCTCAACCCCTTGGCCCCTTCCAGAACCTGCAAAGCGTTGCTATTTTCTTTGGAGAAAATTCAAGCAAATTGCTGTACGCAGCGAGGCTGACATTGGGGTTTTGGTGCACGTAAGGAAAAAAGCTAATGGCTCTGAGTCCTTTTAAGAAGGAACAATCTCGTTTGGAACCAAATGTGCCCCTTGGCTGTTTGAAAAAAAAAGTTGGCAAAAAAAAACTGCTCAAACTTTTTCCTATGAGAGCATTATAAATCATCCGGAAGAGAAAAGGAAATTTTTTCCCTTCTTCTTGGGCTTCGGAAGAAAAAAATGAAAGGAAAGTATGAGCTTTCTTTTCACTAGTCTCTGACCATAATTCCATATTTTCGTAATGATTGGCGACAGCCGAGTCACACTCCCCAGTTTCTTGTTCCGCCGTAGTGCCCGCATGGAGACAGTATCAGATGTGACCAATGTAATATATGAAGTGATATGAGTGCGGGACAAATATACATATGTTACAGTGGACCGAGCACAGATACATACATAGATGCGTATGTCCAGTATATGATTGCGTAAGCTTTTGCGTGCCGCAGCATAATACGGGGTAAAAAACTAAAAGAAAATGAAGACCACACGCACATGTTTTCAGACTAGCCTTCACGTTTTAGCTGTCCAATAGATTTGCCACGTCGGAATATTTTAATATTGGATTAAGCTTCACTTCTATGTATTTTAAAATTTACGGCATTTAAGCTTATTTCGATTTCCCGAGTATTCATGGAATTTATTTCCGAGTAAGCTTGAAGTTCTGCAAAACTTCAATTATTTTGCCCGCCATAAAATCATAACTAACCGTTCGAAAATGTGTTTTTGTTCAACTTACGCTACACAGCCATATTTCGACGGTTTGGCACATAAAGTTAGCATTTTTCAATTTCTTTTAATGAACAAGGATCGCGTACTATCGAATGCATACATATTTTTTGGCCAGAAAAAGCCATACGCGCTCCAACATACGCCTTCGGTAAGACGAGAAAAGTATAAACTTACTTGAGCATTATGTCATATGATAGACTGGACTTTGAGAAAGAAAGCTGCTGCTGAGGAGATGAAACTGTAAGATGAAATGATGGAAGTCCACCCAGAGTTAATTTAGTTTCCAACGCATCTTGCGTCTAGCTAGACAGTGTCAGTGTCAGCCCAGAACCTTCAGGATCTTGGACAGTGTATTACTAATCACCAGGAGCTCCCACTACAGATACAATAGAATGATATATTTAGCTCCAGGATGCACCATTCCTGTCCCTGTCAATTACATTTCTCACGGCCTCTGTTTAGTCTCTAGAGAAGATCTCTCTCTAGGAAATCCAATTCCGAAACTTTGTGCAAGGCAAGGTTATTTCAAGGCTCGGGTTTATGTCAAGATTCTGTCAACTCAAGTGCAGGAGGATGTGTCAGTAGTTCATAGAATTTGCATATATGTACCAGGAGTTTGGAATAGTCTTTAAAAAAAATAATGATTTTGACAATAGAAATTTTCTCTGTTCGAATACTAAGCTCAGCTGGCAAAGCAAGTAGGTCATGGAGAAGATTCGAACCAAATGCGCCTTCCCCTTTACGAAATATGTTTTCCATTTGCATAGGCTTTTACAGAAGCAGGAACTTAATAATAATGATTTTCCTTTCAGCAGTCCTTGCATTAAGTTTGGATCAGCAAGCAAAACAATAGCATCTATATGGCAAAATACTCTGACGCTCCAATGCTCATGTGATAAGACATTTGTAGAAAACCACTTTTGATAACAAACTTAAATATACATTTGTTCCAAGGACATCAACCCCGAAGAACGCTGCAAGTTTTGCAGCTGAATTTTTGTCCTTCAACTAAGCTCATAGTTTGCAGTTGAAAGCTCGCGAGATTCTTGAATAT
Organism: Ceratophysella communis; assembly: GCA_009869905.1. Classification (NCBI taxonomy): domain Eukaryota; kingdom Metazoa; phylum Arthropoda; class Collembola; order Poduromorpha; family Hypogastruridae; genus Ceratophysella; species Ceratophysella communis. Next base: position 28 of record VNWX01000456.1, on the reverse strand, counting down.
GCATGCATTTCTTCATGAATAAGTAATC